>PVKB01003296.1:0-209973 GCA_004027205.1 Ctenodactylus gundi | reverse complement strand
AGAATATCAAAAGTGGTAAGAGAAAAGCAGAAGGTGATCTACAAAGATAAGCCCAACAGGATAACTGCATACTTCTCAACCCAGACTCTAAAAGCCAGGAGAGCATGGAGCAATGTCATTCAAACATTAAAAGAACACAAGTTCCAACCAAGACTACTATATCCAGCAAAACTATCTTTTAAACTAGAGGGAGAAATTAGAATTTTCTATGATATAGAAAACTTAAAGAAATTTGCAGCCACTAAACCATCACTGCAGAGAATTCTCAAAGGAAACTTGGATAGCGAAAGGGAGGCCAATGACACAAGTGACCCCAGAGAAAAAAGACAAAAGCTAGAGGAGAATGAGCTGAGAAAAAAGTAAAGCCAGTGAACAACATGGAAAAAGTACAACGATGGCAGGACACACCAAACATACCTCAATAATTACCGTAAATGTAAACAACCTCTACTCACATATCAAAAGACATAAACTAGCCGACTGGATCAAAAAACAGAAACCCCCAATTTGCTGCCTACAAGAGACACACTTCACCCACAAGGAAACTCATAGACTGAAAGTAAAAGGTTGGTATTCAATATTTCATGCAACAGGTCCCAGAAGACAAGCAAGGGTAGCTATATTAATCTCAGACTCATCAGATTTCAAAAGAAAACAGGTGAAGAGAAACAAAGATGGACACTACATACTGGTTATAGGAACACTGGAACAGGAAGAAATCACAATTCTCAATATATATGCCCGCAACTCTAGAGCACCCAATTATGTAAACCAAAAATTACTAGATCTGAAAGGACACATAGGCCCCAATACAATTATAGTAGGGAACTTTAATACTCCACTATCACAAATAGATAGATCAACCAGACAAAAAAATCCACAAAGATGTACAACTGCTGAAAGACACTATAGAAAACTTGGACATAACAGATGTTTACAGAGTCTTCAACCCAATGTCAACTGACTGACTGCACGTTCTTCTCAGCAGCACATGGAACATTTTCTAAAATAGACCATGTCGTAGGACATAAGTCATGCTTAAACAAGTGCAAAGGGAGAGAAATGATTCCCTTCATACTCTCAGACCATAGTAAAATAAGATTGGAACTTAACAGCAGCAGAAACAGAAGAAAATACACAAATACATGGAGACTTAACAACTTACTGCTGACTGAACAGTGGATCATGGAATAAATCAGAGACGAAATCAAAAACTTCATAGATTTAAATGACGATGGAAGTACATCATATCAAAATCTGTGGGACATAATGAAAGCAGTACTTAGAGGAAAATTCGTAGACATAAATGCACACATCAAAAGAACAGAACAGCCACAAATAAATTCGCTAATGATGCACCTTAAGGACCTAGAGAAACAAGAACAAATTAACCCAAGGGCAGTAGAAGAGAAGAAATTATAAAGATCAGATCTGAAATAAATGAGATTGAAATTAAAAAGACAATAAAAAAGATTAAGGAGTGAAAGAGCTGGTTCTTTGAAAGAATTAACAAAATTGACAAGCCTCTTGCCAACCTCATCAAGAAAAGGAAAGAAAAGGCACAGGTTAGCACACTTAGAAATGAAAAGGGTGAAATTACAACAGACTCTGCAGAAATCCAGAACATTATAAGAAATTACTTTGAACAGCTATATTCTAACAAATTTGAGAACTGGGATGAAATGGATGACTTCCTAGATACATATAAAATACCAAAATTAAATGAGGAAGATATGAAAATCTTGAACAACCCCATCACACACACACAGAAATTGAAGCAGTAATGAAAGCTCTACCTATAAATAAAAGTCCAGGCCCAGATGGAGTCACAGCAGAATTTTTTCAGTGCTTTAGGGAAGAACTAACTCCAGTCCTCCTCAAACTATTTCATAAAGTAGAAAGTGAAGGAATATTACCAAACTCATTGCTTGAGGCTAGCATTACACTAGTCCCAAAACCAGACTAAGACTTAACCAGGAAGGAAAATTATAGAACAATATCCTTAATGAATATAAATGCAAAAATCCTCAATAAGATTCTGGCAGACAAAATCCTACAAGTAATCAGAAAGATCATACACCATGATCAAATGGGCTTCATCCCTGCGATCCAAGGTTGGTTCAACATATGTAAATCATGACAAAAACACTGAGAAAAATAGGTATAGAAGGGCCCTACCTAAAACTCATAGACCCATATATACTAAACCTACTGCAAATACCATAGCAAATGGAGAAAAATTGAAATCTTTCCCTCTCAAATCAGGAACAAGACAAGGCTGCCTACTCTCACCACTCTTATTCAACATAGTCCTTAAAACACTTGCCCTAGCAATCAGACAAAAAATGAAATAAAGGGAATCTGCACTGGAAAGGAGGAGGTCAAACTCTCCTTATTTGCAGATGATATGATTATCTACATGGAATACCCTAAAAACTCCACTATGAAACTCCTGGAAATAATAAAAAAATTGAGCCAAGTCACAGGCTACAAAATTAACACTAAAAATCAATAGCTTTTCTCTACACTAACAATGAACTCATTGAGCAAGAACTCAAAAAAGCAATTCCATTCTCAATAGCTCAGCAAAAAATTAAATACCTAGGAGTATACCTAACCAAGGAAGTGAAGGACTTATATAAAGAAAACTACATTACATTGAAGAAAGAAGCTATAGGAGACATTAGAAAATGGAAAGGCATCCCCTGCTCTCGGAGAGGCAAAATAAATACAGTCAAAATGAATATACTACTTAAACTGTTATATAGATTCAATGCAATTCCTATCAAAATACCTACAAGTTTTTTCAAAGAACTTGAAACAACAATTCTTAAATTCATATGGAACCAAAAGAGACTAAGAATAGCCAAAGCAATCCTGAGCAACAAGACCAAGGCAGGAGGCATTACAGTTCCAGACATCAGGCTGTTCTATAAAGCAATACTTGTAAAAAGAATTTGATACTGACACAAAAATAGACCAGTGGAACAGAATCGAAGATGCAGAGACAAACCCAAATACCCTCAAATACTTAATCTTCAACAAAAGGGCCAAATGCATACAGTGGAAAAAGGACAGCCTGTTCAACAAATGGTCCTGGGAAAACTGGTCATCCATGTGCAGAAGAATGAATCTAGTCACACACCTATCACCATGCACCAATATCAAATCATAGTGGATCAAAGACCTAGACATTAAAAGTGAAACACTGAACAAATTAGGCAAATTGGGCAAATATCTAAAAGACATAGGGGTAGGCAAAGGCTTCCTTGACAAGTCACCAAGAGCAAAAGAAATTATCCCCATTATTGACAAATAGGATCTTGTCAAATTGAAAAGTTTCTGCGCAGCAAAGAAAACTATCAACATTTTAAAAAGAGAACCAACAGACTGGGCAAAAATATTCACCACCAACAACTAATATAGGAAGCTCATAACTAGAATATACATTGAGCTGAAGAAAAGTAAGCCAATCAAAATAAAGTATCCTATTGAAAAGTGGGCAAATGAAATGAAGAGGCAGTTCACTCATGAAGAAGTACAAAAGGTCAATAGATACAGGAAAAGATGCTCAACATCCGTAGCCATAAGAGAAATGCAAATCAAAACAATGCTAAGATACCATCTCACTCCAGAGAGAATGGCCTATATCAACAAGTCAAATAGCAGTCAGTGCTGGCAAGGCTGTGGGGAGAAAGGAACCCTCCTGCACTGCTGGAGGGAATGTAAATTTTACAAGCACTTTGGAAAGCAATATGGAGATCTCTCAAAAGACTAGAAATAAATATTCTCTTCAATCCAGTGACACCCCTCCTGGGAATATATCCAAAAGAGACCAAATCAACACATAACAGAGATATATGTATACCCACATAGCAGCACAACTAACAATAGCTAAAATATGGAAGTCACCAAAATATCCATGAACAGACCAATGGATACACAAAGTGTGGTATTTATACACAATGGAATACTATGCATCTATAAAGACCAACAGCTTGGAGGCTTTTGCGGGCAAATGGAAGAAACTTGAGAACATCATGCTTAGTGAAGTGAGTCAGAAGCAGAAGGTGAAACGTTGAATGGTCTCTCTGATATGAGAAACCCAGATCACAACTCGTATGGAACTTAAAACGAAAAACAAAGTGAAATAGGGGGGTGGTGGGGGAGGGAGGGAAGGGTGGGTTGGGGAAGGGACAAAAGGAGAGTGGAAAAGTCCTTGTCACCTTGACAAGATACGCATGTGCACAAAATGCTCATCTTCAGTGTAAACCTTAAATTTTTTTTTGCACTTATACATATCAATAACATGGAGGGAAATTACAATCCCTTCCCCTCCCCCTTTCTAACCTTCCCACAACTCCCCACCCCCAGCTCCCACTATCACCCCCATTTGGTTCTTCTCTCTCTCTCTCTTTTTTAAACTTATCATCTCCCTTTCTCCTTCCCACTTTCTAATCCTCCCTTAACCTTACACTTTCCACAAATTTCATTTTCTCACTTTCTTGTGTCTTTTACATTTTTTATAATTTGGTTTCTCATATTAGAGAAACAATATAATATTTAACTTTTGGGGTCTTATTTTGCTGAGCATAAAGTCTTAAGTTTCATCCATTTTCCTACAAATGACTCAATTGTGTCATTCTTAACGGCAGAATAATACTACGTCTTCTTTATCCAGTCATCTGTACTTGAGCATATTTACTTCTTCCAAGATATGGCTACTGTATTGTGTTGCTATACAAATGATATTCAGGTTATCATTATACCAATCAGATTTCTTAGGCTAAACGTATATCAAAGACTGAATAAATGAATCGCTACATTAAATGAACTTAAGTCAATATCACAAAAGTATATCACACATAAAGCAATTGCTATAATGGCATACTTAGTTATTTCAGAATTTTTAAAAGAGGAGCAGGAAGAAATGAGTGAGATCATTATTACACATTTAATTGCAGAATTTGAAATTGAAAAGGAAAATTCAAGAGCCCACAGGTTGAGCTGCTAGCCAACTGAGTTCTTTGCCAATAAACAAAGGTTATATGCTCTCTTATCTTTTCCACTCAATGACAGCTTCAGGGGAAAGACTCCCAGAACCACTTATTTACCAGCTCTTAATGTTTTTAGAATTAATTACATCCCAAATCAAAACCACTGCCTTCTGCCACTCCACCCCCAGCTAAATATCTATACACATTATACACATCCAAAAAAGATTCACAGATTAAGATTTTATACCAGTTCTCCATGTTGAATGTAATTATTATGTTTTGCAAACTAATATATTTAATAAAAATAATAATTATGGGGGAAGTTTCACAGATTTTATGAGAAAGCTGGTACTGTGTTTGTGGGATACCGATTAAATGATCGATGTCTATTTTTCTAATTACTCTTTCTCTTTAGATGTTTCTTTCCCTCCATGTTTTTTGGTGCTGCTTATCTCTCTGTCTCTCTCAAAGATTCCATCAAGTATTTTATGCAATGCTGGGCTAGTGGTCGCCGATTTCTTTAGGGATTCTTGGTCATGAACATTTTTTACTTCTCCTTTAATTTTCAGGGATACTTTTACTGGATACAATAACAAGGATTGATACTTGCTGTCTTTTAAAGCTTGAAAGATCTTGCTCCAGTCTCTTCTGGCCTTTAAAGTTTGATTTGAGAAATCTGGTAATTTGAATCGACTTGCCTTGGTAGAATAATGTCTGTTTTTCTCTTGCTGCTTTTAATGTTCTATCCTTATGTTGCATTTCTGAGGTTTTGATTATGAGATGTCATGGCTAGTCTCATTGCTGACTGAGGTAGTTTGGTGTTGTATAAGCTTTTTGTACCTGAAAATTAATTTCTTTTTCTAGATTTGAGATATTTTCTTAAATGATTTCAGTGAATAAATTCTTTGTACATTCAGTGCTGTCTTCTACTCTTTTTCCCACATCCATAATTCTGAGATTGGTTCTCTTTGAATCATCCATCACCTGTTGTATCCAGCTACTTTGCTCATTTCTAATTTTGGAGTCATGCCTAATTATAGCATTTATTTCTTCAGCCTAATCTTCATGGTCTGAACTTCCGTTCTTACAATGTTTGTGTTAACTTCTATGCTTTCAAATGTATTTTTTCATACTTTGAATTTCAGCTAGATTCCTTTTCATAATTTCTACTTCTCTATCAAAATGTTTCTTCAAATTTTGCATTTATTTATCTGCATTTACTTATTTGCCTCAGCCAACTTTTTATTTATGGCTTCCATATGCTCAGTAATCTTTGTATCCATTAGGACTACTATTTGTTTAGTAAAATCCTCTGCAAGCCTGCTGATAATTGTTGCATTTTTTCAGGAACATCTTATTTGAAGTGGCTATTCAACTTGTTTATTTGCTTTTTGACTTTCTTACCTATGAGTTCCACTATTTCAGGACCCATGACATTAGTTTCTGGGGTCTCAGGCATCTCTGTGGGTGTCCTGTTGCCTTGTCTTCTCATTTCCTGTTGCTGAGGAACTTCACTTTAAAGGCCTAGCTGAGAGGTTTCTTTGAATGGGTATGAGGGTGTGTGTGTAGTGGGTGGGGATCTGCAGTTCCTCTGAGTTCTGTTCTGGGAGTAGGCGATGAGGGAAGACCTAACAGCCCAATGGTTTCAGAGGTGGCTTGACCACAGCCAGCCCCCTCAGCTAGGTTCTCTCCCGCCTGTCCTGGCTTCCCTTCCCTGAGGATGGTCTCTCTGCCATTGAAGATGCTTCACCACAGCCACTCAGGGGTTCAGTGGCCTTTGTCCCCTCTCTACAACCATCTATAATGCCAGTTTCTTGCTAGGTACTATTTAAGAGTGACCCCAAAAGGCCTAATGTGGTCATCGAGCCTGTTTTTACTTTAAACTGTTCAGTCTCAGGTTCTTTTTATGGCTCCTGCTTATATCACTGCCTGTTACGGCTACCAGTTACTGCTCCTGGTCTAGGTTCCGGGAGTCCTTTTCTAGTGGAAACTCACATTACAGTTTGCACTTTACACCACTCACAGGCTTGTTTTTAGAGGATGGGGCCACCAGCTACTGCCATCCTCTCTTCCCCTGGATCTGCGCTTACCTTGGTCAGAGGTTCCAGGTCCCAGACTTTCTTCTGTCTGCAGATGCAGGCAGCTCGGGGTCACTCTCAACCAGCCTCTGGCTCCTTCTTGTGCCACAGTTTTCCTCTGCTTCTGATGTGTCTTTTGAACTTCTGACCTTCCCATGGTGTCCTTTCGGTTGTTGGGATGCTCCTTCCTCCCCTTCCTTAGAGGTCCTGGACTCCTCCGTTTGCAGGTGCTGGTAGCTAAGGGCCACTCTCAGTCAGCCGCTGACTCCTTCTTGTGCCGGTTTTCCTCTGCTTCTGATGTGTCTGGGATTTCTGATCTTCCACTGTTCTCCTTTCAATTGCTGGGGCGGTCCTTCTTCTCCTAGTTAAGTTAAACAGGCAGATTTTAAATTATAATTTCAACTTTTTAAGTACGTCCACAAGCAGACATTGCATCACTTAGCTGTTACTTGGCTGCCATCTTGACTGGAAGTCCGTTGTGTACACTTTTAACTAGAAGTGTATACATTTTCCAATCCCTCTAGGGTTTTTTAAATCAACATTTATTATTATCTTTTTATCTTATAACAATCATCATTGTTTTAATTTGCATTTTCCTAATGATTAATGTTATTAAGCAACTTTTTTGTACTTGATGCCTGTACCTTTCCCATGGTAACATGCTGTTCAACTCTTGCCTGTTTTATATTTGATTTATTTATTTATTTTGGTGAGTTTAGAGAGTTCTTAAGATATTTTGGGTACAAGTCTTTTGTCAGCTCTGTGATGTTCTTCTAGTGATTTTTTCTTCTAGTTTGTGTTTTTTTCTTTTTATTCTCTTAATGATTTTTATAGAGAAAAAGGCTTTAATTTTGTTAAGTCCAGTTTACTATTTTTTTAAAAAGTGTATAGATTTTTTTTTACATTATATCTAGGTACACTTCACCTAACTCTAGTTTCTGATGATTTCTCCCTATGTATTTTTTCCTAAATGCTTTATAGTTTTACACTTTACATTTACATCTGTGATTCATTTTAATTTTTGTATTAGGTGTGATTTTATGTTGAGATTTATTATTTTTGCTTTTAGGTATTTAATTTTTCTAGTAACATTTATTAAAAAGACTATCCCCTTTCTTTATTGAAATACACACACACACACACACACACACACACACACACACACACATATATTCTTACCTTTTGTAATTATTATATTACACATATATTTTGTAAGATTTGCATCTAAGTGTTCAGTCTTTGGTGTTAATTTAAATGATGACTTTAAATTGTGTTTTATAATCTAGTTGTTCATTGTTAGTATATAGAAATAGATCAGATTTTTAAAATTGGCCATATATCTGGTGACTTTATTAAACTTATTTTATTAGCTCTAGAAACTTCTTTTGTATATTTCTTAGGATGCTTTAACATAGGTGATTATGTGACTTATCTGTGAGTAGAGACAGTTTTATATATTCTTTCCCCCTTTCCTTTTCTGGTTTGTGTTCATATCCTGCATATGATCAGAAAAGATATTGGGATATGTGTAGGTTCATACACAGCACTGGAAATTCCCTTCTTTGAGTCTCTCTTTTTTTTCTGTGGGGAGAGGGGAAGGGGTATTCCAAGACTTTCCACATTTAAAAGTCTCCCATTCCTGGGTCTTTACCTAGAAACCATGATTTCCTTTGTAGTTTTAGCTGGACTGCTGGTACACATTTTTGCTAACCTTACTTTTCTGAAGACAAAGTAGCTAGAAAATAACAGAGAAAATAGTAAGAATTCCCTTCACACCCTTTGAGCTATGGGGATTCTTTCTTTGGTTGTTGTAACCATAAACATGGGGTTTTCTCTGTAGAAATCTGTAGAAATCTGTTGTAGAGATATGTTCCATTACAGCATTGCTCTGATGTTACTCTTGGGTTAAGGCAAGGAAGACAGGAAAAAATAGTAAGGAACAAAACTTTATAGATGTCCTCACCTTCTCTGGCTGCCAGGAGTGCCTTTCTCCAGCCTTCCAGCTGGAGGACAGGGCTTCTTTCATTTCTGGTGCCCTCGTGGCCTCTTCTTATTTCCATACCAAGTCCTCTTCAGGTCAACCACAGCACATGCAAGAAGGAAGACTAGAAGTGGAGGTGCTGAAGTTGTGTAGACGATGACAGAGTTCTGGGTGGACCCTGGGAGGTGGGGTTGGGTGCTCAGAGGGCTCAGGGAGTAGAGGAGTTAGTTTTAATGAGTAGAAGGAGATGAGGAGATGACAGGGATGAGGGTGGGCAGGTGGAGGCACAAAAATGATACGCCTTTGAGGCTCTGGAGGGTTGCTTAAGGGGTTCAAATTGGTAGACACAGTGGACATGTGGCAGCGGAATCTTAGGGGAAAGGCTCCATAACATTCACAGTAACAGGAGGCAGGTAGGTTAGGTGAGAATGGACAGCCTGCCGGAAGGGGGACTTGAGGGAAACTGTGTTGTAGGGGGAGGGAGGAATAATTACTGTGAGCATGTACTGGATAGAGGAAGAAGAACTCAGCAAGAGGATCAGCCTGCCATATATTATCTTGAGACTCACCTTGTGGAATTCTTAATATGGTAGGTGACAACATGCTCTTTGGCAGAGAATTAGAGTTGGTATTCTTTCCTGCCAATTACTTAACCTCCCTGTGACTCAGCTTCTTCTATAAAATGGAGATAGCGAAAGGTTATGGGGATTAAATGACAATTTGTGCAGCGGGTTTAGTGCAATACAGACAAGTGCTCAATAAGTCATGTTACAGCTATTACTATTCTAATTTTAACAGATGAGAGCAGCTTATTAATCCTTCTGTAGTCAGATACTCAGTGAATTTTAGGCCTTTTGCCTTCAATTCTTTAATGAGGTGAATGCCCAGGACTGGGGCATTCTAGGGAATAGAAGCAAGTGAGTCAGTGAGTTGGTTCTCTGTCTAGCTTTTGACAGTCCACAGCTGCAGATTCGTCTGTTCAGATTTAAGACAATTTTCCACCAAAAAATTTTTTTGTGACTGTCTCTAGAATAGACAATGCACAGAAGCTTATATGTAAGAAGTACTGGGTACTGTGTAAAATTCCTCATGCACCATCTCATTTATGTCTCTGCAATGATCTTTCACATAGAGGCTCTTACTCCAGCTTCTAGATCGAGGTCACATAGAAATTGAGACACAGTTGGACTATCGACAAGTATAGACTCCTACTCAGTGTGTAATGTATTTCTTTTATACCAGTATTAACTATATCTCTGAATGTTTAATCATTCGAACAAGTTGTAAAACAAGAATATGCTTAATACTTAAGCTGTCATCCAGGCTCTGAAAGTATTCTTTGGGTGACTTTGAATTTTGTAGCTTAACCTATAGACATTTTGATATCTCTCTCTCTCTCTCTCTCTCTCTCTCTCTCTCTCTCTCTCTCTCTCTCTCTCTGCCTCTGTCTCTCTCTCTCTCTCTCCCTCTCTCTCTCCCTCTCCCTCCCTCCCTCCCTGCTTACCTCCCTCCCTCTCCTCTGTCTCTGTGTCTCTCTCCTCTCTCCCTCTCCCCTCCCCTCTCTACCTCCCTCTCTTTTAAATTTTTTAAATTTGGATTTCTGAGACAAGGTCTCACTCTGTAATTCAGGCTGGCCTGCAAGTACCTATGTAGCCCCAGGCTGGCCTTGAATTTGTGATCCTTCTGCCTCAGCCTGCCAAGACATGGGATTACAGGATTACACCTGGCTTGGTGTTTGTCTCTTGGAGAAAGAGAGATGACAGTTCCTGTAGTTTGTCTTTTTTGGTATGATGGGAGAAATAGTGAAAAATAATAAAGCTCTCTGATAGATTGAAGTTACCAAGTTGAAGAGAATGGCTTGAATCTGGCTGTCGCTGCATACTAGGCCTGTTCAAAGTGAGGTGTGCTTTCAAAGGGCTTTGATAATCTCCATCAACTCCCCATGATCTGACAGCTTATTCTCATTTCATCTTTAATTCTTTCTCTTTTTTTAAACCCATTTTTCCATCTGTCAGCTCATTCCCTTCAATTTTCCCCATGTCTAGCAATTGTCATTCCCCATATGTCCACATAAAATCAACTGTCTATGAAAAAAAAATCATAAAGTAAAACTGGAAAAGTAAGACTCAACATTAAACTGTGATTTGGAGTTAACACTTCCACTTCCATCTGAAATATAATAATAAGGATCAGATTTACATTACTGCTGAAAATAACTAAAAATGCAGACAAAAGAATAAAACAATTGTTCTGAAGACATCAGACACCAACCAGTTAAGGACAATGATCTTTAAGGTATGGGAAACAAAGGCAGCACCCCTCCACTTGCTCTTGCTTAGTGTTAGAATGCTGTTTCTAGGTCATGCAGAGAAGAGGAAGCCAAGCCAAGCCCAGGAGTTGCCTTGAATCGTGGAGATGGAGTCAGCACTTTAACAAGGTTGCTATGCTTTGGTAACAATACTTAGAGTTGTGTGGAGCCTTTTCTCAATAGCCAGTGTGGAAAGTCCTCATTGCCCCATGCCAGCTGGATGAGCATCAAGCAGAGATTGTCTCAGCAGTCAGGAAAAATTACCTTTCCACTCACTGCCATTCCGGTCTTGCCTAAAAAGCTTAAAAGTAAGATGTAAAGGAGTCAAACTGTTATTATTTCCCCATAGTGTAAAAGTCCTTGAACAAAGATTTAGGGCATAACAATAGAAATACAAAAATTACAGTGCAACTTACAATGTAAGCTTCATTTTTGGCACCAAATAATAATGCCGAGACTTGTAAAAAAAAATAAAAGCAAGGGAATACAATTTAGAGATAGAAAGCAATTAATACAAACATCAAAGTTTTGTAGATTATAAAATTAGTAGATAGTGCACGAAAATGGTTATTATAATGGCATTCCATATCTTCCAGAAGTTAGAGTATAGACTAAGCCCAGTAAATAAGGGCATGCAAATAGCAGATCTCAATTAAATTTCTAGAAATGAAACTACAATGACCAACATGAAAGCTTCTGAAGACTGATAAATAGATTAACAGCAGTGTAGGCTTTTCACGGGAAAAATTAGTGAACTTGAAGACATAGCAGTGGAAGCATCTGAAGTGAAAAACAGAAGACTTTGAGTGTCCTAGTATACGTGCAGTTAGATCTCCGAAGGTGCAAGGCAGGTGGGAAAAATAAATGAATAAGGAATGGACAGGATTTTTGAAGTCAATGAAAACTATAAACTTGTAGAAAAAGAAGAAAAACAAGCCAGTGATCTCTAGGACAGGAGCACTACCCGAGGGCATTTAATCAGATCGTTCAAGTACAGAGGCAAAGAGATAATCCTAAAAGAAGCTAGAGTAAAACTAAACAAATGGAAGTGGATTTCTTAGCGGACCGGATACGGTCTAAGTTAGAGAGGAGCAACAGCTTTAGAGCACTTGGAGAAAAGATCGTTGTGACCTTGTACCAATCAAAGATTTCTTAGCTACAGTGTGGAAAGCAGGAATCACTAAGAGAAAAAAGAAAGTAACTTCTTAGCTGTTCAACATTATAAGGCATTAGGTAGGGGAAAAGCAAAAACTGCAATAATACTAAACATATATTAGAACCCCTACAAATGTAGGAGAGGAGATAGAAACTGGAGGTTCTCATATACTGCCCGAGATGGGAGGTAACAAGGGAACAGCTAGTTTAGGAACAATTTGACTGGTTGCTTGCTTGTTTTGCATTAAGCTTACACCTAGCACATGACCCAATGTTTTCAAGAATTTTCACAAGAGGTTAAAGCAAATGTTCATACAGAAATTTTTATAGGAATTTTTATAGAAATTTTATGTAGAGTAGACCAACTGTGGAAACAACCCCAGTGTCCACCAACGTGTTAATGGATGAACAAAACCGTAAAGACCAATTGCAGAGAGTGAGGAGCAAGAATCTTGCAGAGTTAAATTTATATGACATTCTAGAAAAATGTAAGATAATCTAAAGTGATTGAGAATGGACTAGTGATTGCCTAGGGGTGGGCATTGGGGGGTGTAGGATGAAGGAAGAACCAAGAGGCAAAGAGAAGTTGAGAAGTGACAGACATATTCTTACCTTGACGTGGTAATGTTTGTGTGGGGGTATGTATGCCAGAAATTATCAAGTTGCACACTTTACATATGTGCAAATTATTGTACATCAACCTTAACCCCATAAAGCTGTCTAAATAAAACAAAACAGAAACCATGCTAGTGCCTATCCTGCATCTACCTGTGCCTTTGTTTTCAACTGACCACCCACTGAGTCTCAACTCTACAGGATCCTTCCTATAAGTCATGCTTTTTCTTGTGATCTTGGTAGCATGTGGAATTTTTCTGTTCTCTTAATTACACTATAGCTAAAATTCCCAAGAGTCATCCAAGCATAGTTCTTAGACCTAATAATAAGATATTTGCCATTTTATGCCATAAAATGGAAAGAGCTATTTTTTTCTCAAAGAAGTTGCAGATACTAAAACTTAGAAAACACAGCAGGGTATCTGCCTTTTCCCCAAACACAGTGATGACAATTAAATTCAACATTGATTTATCAAAGTTGCAATGCTTCATATGCTGGAAATATCAATGTATTTACCCATGTAACTTGCTATTTCTGCTTCTGCCACCACTGTTCACCTGTCTGTAGGGAACTGGCTTACACAGTTCCATGGGCAGGTTAGGGAAGAGTGAAATCCATGTGACAAGCCAGGAGACTGGAGACTCTCGGGAAGGAGCTGACACCACAGACCCCAAGCAGGTGTTCCTCTTCTTCAGGTAAACCTCAACTTTGCTGTAAAGTCCTGTCAGGTGATTGGATATGGCCCACACAGGTTCCTAATGACAATTTCCTTGATTTATGGTTCACAGCTACAAAGTGCCTTCACAGCACCACACAGATTAGATTTTGATTTAATAACTGTAACCTAGCCATGTTAACAGATAAAATAAACCTCATCCCAATATACAATAAGCATTTATTGATGAATGAGTGAATAAAAGAATGAATTACTTAAAAAATAAATAAATTATGTTTTTCTTTAAAAATATAATTGGGAGAAAAGGGAGTAAGGGGCAGTTAGGAATGTGGCAACTAGAGGCGTTTCATAGTTCTCGCAATTGTGGTCTGCAGATGAGATGGGAGACGTGATGTATCTTTGCTTTAGACAACCTAGAGCTAGCTGTAGGCCTCGGATGTGAGCTCCAGCGTGCCCTTTATGTCTGTTCATTCATTTCTTGGTTGCCTCTTGTCCTCTGCTTCCATCTCCCACATAATAAGCAGGAACTAGTCTGGTCTGATTACTTCCGCACTTATAGAACTATAAAATGCCACATAGTCCTCATCAAATCATTATTAAATGAACGATTGCATTTCATTGCTTTTTCTGGAGAGCATATATCCAGACAACTGAACATCCCGATGGTAAAAATGCCCGAGGCCATCACAATTTCATTGGTTTCAAGATTTACTATTAGAATTCTTTGTTATTTTTGTTGTTGTTTTGAGACAGGGTCTCACTCTGTAGTCCAGGCTGGTCCTGAGTGCACGGTGATCCCTCTGCTTCAGACTTCTTTACATGCCTCGTACAAGTAAGGCCATGGTGCACTTTGTTTGCCATGACAATCTACAGTCCCATCCCTATCGTTACACATTACAGAATCTCATTCTTTTTATCAAATGGACAATATTCCATTACATTATCAGATTTTTTGTCCATTCACCAGTTGATGGACACCTGTGCTGTTTCCATTCTTAGTTCTTGTGAGTAGTGCTGTGATAAACACGTGGTTACATATGCCACTTGGATAGACAGATTTTCTTGCCTGTGAGTATGTTCTCCCAAATGGGATCAGATAGTTGTTTCATTTTTTGTTTTTCTTGAGAAACCTCCATACTTTTACCCATAATGTCATAAATGAATGTGTATTCTTACCAACACTGCTCAAGGGTCTCCTTTTCTCTGCATTCTTACTAGCACCTGTTGTCTTTAGCCTTCTCTGTGTCAGCCAGTCTTCCTGCTGAGATGCATCCCATTAATGTTTTGATTTACATTTCTCTGATCAGCTGAACAATTTTTGTTATTCTTATTTACTGAGGCCAGTTTTCTACAAGGAACCAAGTGATGGGAAACAGTTGGCCTCACTGGGGTCTTTTCTGTAGAGACTCTGCTCACCATCTGTGCGGAGGCGGGTGTGTGTATGGGCATGCACACGTGTGTATGTATGTGTGTGTGTGTGTTAAACAGTAGGAAGCAGAAATAAAACACCTGGACAGTTGTTGAAAGGGCAGGGCTGTCTTTATAATAGTAACAACATTCTCTAAATCATGCCATATGCATCGACATAGTGGTCAACATTAGCTCTTAGACTCTTATTATAAGTGGCTGTGAAGCTGACAATTTTTACATGCTTCAACACCTATTTATAATATTTAATTATATCTGTACTTTGTGCATGAACACCCCCTGGCAGTCATTTTCCCCGCTCAAAAATATATTCCATATATTCCAATGTATTTTCAAATTTAGCCTTCCTGACCAGAGGACAAGGCTAGCAAAATGGAATCCCTTACTGCCCAATTTTTATTTTATTGGCTATTTATGGAACTACCTTGTAAAAGGATTTAGATATTTTTCTGTCTCCAGACTGAATTGAAAGCCCACTGTATTTATGCAAGTCAGCTGAACAAAGATATTATTTTTCAGACACAGTAAAATACATGACTAAAGAAAACTTTCTTTCCAAAGATTCCTTGTAATAAGTGTTCTAGATTGGCCTTCCAGCTAAGTGCATTTTCCTAACAATGCCTTTTTTTTTTTTTTTGGAAAATCATGAAATCATTTAGTGGGTCAAGATCAGGATGGTTTAAAATAAAGTAGAGCATATATCTCTGTTATGTGTTGTTTTGGCCTCTTTTTGGATATATTCCCAGGATGGGTGTCACTGGATAGAAGGGGATATTTATTTCTAGTCTTTTGAGAGCTCTCCATATTGCTTTCCAGAGTGGTTGTACAAATTTACATTCCCACCAGCAGTGCAGGAGAGTTCCTTTCTCCCCACAGCCTTGCCAGCACTGATTGCTTTTTGACTTGTTGACACAGGCCATTCTCTCTGGAGTGAGATGGTATCTTAGCATTGTTTTGATTTGCATCTCTCTTATGGCTAGAGATGTTGAACATCTTTTCATATATCTATTGGCCATTTGTACTTCTTCGTGAGTGAACTGCCCCATCATCTCATTTGCCCACTTTTCCATAGGATCTTTTATTTTGGTTGGCTAACTTTCTTCAGCTCCCTGTATATTCTAGTTATGAGCTTCCTATCATAGCAGCACAACTAACAATAGCTGAAATATGAAAGTCACCAAAATACCCATCAATAGACCAATGGATACACAAACTGTGATATTTATACACAATGGAATACTATGCATCTGTAAAGTCCAACAGCGTGGAGGCTTTTACAGGCAAATGGAAGAAACTTGAGAACACCATGCTTAGTGAAGTGAGTCAGAAGCAGAAGGTGAAACATCGAATGGTCTGTCTGATATGAGAGTCCCAGATCACAACTCTTATGGATCTTAAAATGAAAAACAAAGTGAACCAGGAGGGTAGGGTGGAGAGGAAGGGAGGTATGGGTATGGGGAGGGAGGGAGGAGTGGGTATGGGGAGGGACAAAAGGAGTGGGACAAAAGGAGAGTGGGAAAGTCCTTGTCACCTTGACAAGATAGGTAGGTGCACAAAATGCTAAACTTCATTGTAAACCTTAAATTTTGCACTTATACATATCAATAAAATGGGGGAAGATAAAGTAGAGCCCATTTCACAAGGCGTGTAATGCTAAAACATCAGAATATACACTATTAATTTGCATATAGCTTCTGTTGAACAAGCATACTTCAGTAAAGCTGAAAAAATAAAAATAGAGCCATACAGAAAATACCAAAGCATTTTATACTCAGGGCAAATCACGTTTCATGAAAATTTTGTTTCATGTGTTAGGTTAAATGTTCGTACTGACTCTGGATGTTACAAAATATGATTAAACTACATTATTCCACTGCACCTTTCTGAGTGGCCTATTGACTACTTTGCTTCCAAGACTCTAAAACTGAGGTTCAGCCAGTCAGGCATACTTGCCTAAGATTTAGAAGGTATGTTTTAATTTTATGTGATCAAATGTTAGGGCAAATATCTTCTGGGTATCGCAGACAGAATGTTTTTGGACGATAGGAACTTTCTTTATTGTCGTTGTTATGCATTTGTTTTTGAGACAGGGTTTCGCTCCGTAGTCTAGGCCAGGCCTGACTCGCTGTGTAGCCCAGGCTAGCCTAGAACTCACAGCAATCCTGTCTCAGCCTCCCAATTGCTAGGACTATGGGAGATACGAGCATTTTAACGTGTAGATAGTAAGGCAGATTGCACTATAAGAGGGAGTTTCTCTTGCTTGCCTGCCTTTGAATTGGGACCGTGAATTTTCTTTTTCTCAAGCTGAAACATCCGCAAGTGCCTACTTTTGACACCCTCAGGCTCCAGACTGACGCAAGGATGCTTTCTGCTCTCCAAGGTCTCCAGCCGCCGTCTCACTAGGCAGATTTCACACCTTGTCGGCTCTGTGCTGGTGGAAGCCAGTTCCTGTAAGTCTCTCTTGGTACAGACATGTAGCCTATTGATTCTGTCTCTCTGGAGAACCCTGACAGCAGTCTATCGGTTGGTTGCATTGCTTTTCCTGGCAAACATAATAGGCTAAGCAGAATTCTTTTAAAAAGCCTGCAAGGTTCCGCATCCTAATCCGGGTGTGTGAATACGAAGGGAGGCCGTTCTTCGTGTTATTACGTAGCACTGTAGACTCTAAACTAGGGAGACCATCTGGGCGGGCTTTACTCCACCGCAGGAGCCCATTTAGAAGCAGAGCGCCGGCTCTGGCTGAAGGCCAGGAGGGGAGTCGGTGAGATCAGCTCTGGGGGTCGGGGTGGACTCCACGTGAAAGCTCCTGCAGCCAGCTGTGAAGGGAGAGGACCAGGGAGAGAGCTCTGGAGGGGAACTTAAGTGGCCTCTAGAAGTCGAGAGTGACCCTGGCCCACTGCAGGAAGTGCAGGCTTCAGCCCTACAACTGCAAGCGACTGGGTTCTGCCAAACCGGAGAGAGAATGGGAGCAGATCCCCAGCTCCACCAGGGAAGAGCCCAGCCTGCGAGGCCCGCTGGGCTGAGCCCTACTGAGTCCGCTTGGACTCTGGACCTACAGAAGTAAAAGAAGAAACAGGTGTTATTTTAAGACCCGAAGTTTGAAGTAAATTTTTAACAGCAAGAGAAAATGAGGGTACGTAGTCACGGAAGGGTTTTTTCTTGGTGGAAGTGGTACAGATTTTAGGGGCATCAGTGCACCTGTTCGGGCGGCTTCCGGTCCAGCAGGTGGGGTGGCCGGGAGCCAGTGGTTTCAGTGGTGGCTGACTTGTTTCCAGTGCTCTTTTGTGGCAGAGGCTGCTGTGATAGGACAATTCCGCAATGTTTGGGGCTCTGGGAGGCACAGCCGAAAGCTCCTCTGACCAGCCTTTCTTATGATGTCTGGGCACCCAGGTCCCCATATAAACCTTCTTGCTGTTTCACGTGGATTTCTATCCTGTGCTCCTGAACTTGGATTGTTGCACCTTTATGTGTCTCCTATTTGTTAAATAAAATGGCACCTATCAGTTCATTTAAGTCTCTGAAGTACTAATCATGCTTACTTCTTGAAATCCCTCCTCTTCTTAAAAATTTAAATTAGACATATTTTTAAACTGATCATAAACACAAAACCTTCATACATATTTATGGGGTACCATATGATGGTTGCGCATGTTTGGTTTTGATGATACCTTGGTCTCCTGGACTTCCTTACATACTTCCCTGTACTAATTTTTATTCTGTTTTAGTGGCTCCTTCTCATCTGCAAAGCACACATGGAGTACCTACTTCAGAGGTGAGAACGTCGCCCATAGGAGGTCATGTGCAGTCTGGCTAAGGCCTCAGCTATCAGTTTAGAGATGCTTTAATTAAATGGTTTATCAAATGTTATTAGGCTAATTCTTACCTTGACAATTTTGTGTGGCCCATGGATTATATCACAAATACCTAAATGACCCTAGGCAGAATAAAGTTTTGTACTCTTGATCTACTGGGTTGGAAAACCTATGTGAACCAAGGCAGAGGCCCCATTAAGAAAAATCATGAGGTTGGGGACGTAGCTTGGCAGATAGAGTGCTTGCCTAGCAAGAACAAGGCGCTGGGTTTGATTTCCCAGTACCACATAAGCTGAGTGTGGTGGCACATGACTGTAATTTTAGCACTCAGGAAGCTAAGGCAGGAGGATTATTGTGAATTTGAGGCCAGCCTGGGCTCCATAGTGAGATCTTGTCTCAAAAAGAAACAACCACCAACAGACGAACAAGCAAACAACAGTGGACCATGGACCTTGTCTTTCAAGGACTTGCCCATATGTAAAAAATTATTATGTGATGTGACGTAGTTTGTACTGGATTTGAGTGAAAGAGTAAAGTATATTCAGGAAGCCCAAAAGGAAAATGTAACTCTGTCTAGTTGGTTACAGAGGACTACACAGATAATAGAGTACCTGAGAGCCAGGCCTGGGAGCACATACCTATAATCCTAACACTCTACGAGGTTGAAGAAGGAAGATCACAAATTTGAGCTCAGCCTAGTCAACTTTGCACGACTCTGTCTCAAAATAAAAATGTAAATGGATTGGGGTTGTAGTTTAGTCTGAAGATCCTGGATTCAATCCCCAACACATATACATACGTAGAAAAATGAGTAAATATATTTCAAACAGATAAAGTAAGGAGAGGCTTTCCATCCAGAATTCAAAGAAAGGGAGAAAACACTTAAGTTTTGAAGATGTGGCACATTAAAATAACAGCAAGTTTTCAGCGACTGGATTTCTGGGTGCAAATCAAAGATTTGTGGAGAAACGAAGACAAGATACGTTTAGAAAGTAACGTGGTTTGGAGTGTAGAACAGAATTCCCTCGAGATAGGTATCTGAGTAAAATTCTTAGACTTTGCTGGTTACCCAGCGTAATCAGATAAAGTCTGAACTCCTTAGCTTGATTCAAAATGTTGTCTAGCATCACTCTCACCTTACCTGTTCATGTAATCAGTCAGGGAGGTCATGGTGGGGCAAGTCATGCAATGTGCACAGGTAATCAAAGGGACCCTGGGTGTCACTCTAGATGAGACAGAAGAGAAGTTGAGTGACAAGATCTAATTTATGTGTTAAAAGGACCACCCTACCTACTAGCTGGAGAGAAGGGTAGAACAAGAGGGACAGCATAAGCCAAGAGGTAGGTGGGGAGGGTACTAGGATAATCCAGAATTGTTCATGGCATGGGACAGAATGGAAATGGTGGAGACGGTGAGGAATGTTATGATTCTGTACATAGTTTAAAGGTGGAGGTAGTAGGATGTGCTGGTGGAGCGAATATGGAGGCTGAGAAGAAGAAAATAAGAGTCAGGGATGACACTACGGTGTTTGCCTGAGCACCAAGACAGAGGTGTAGAGGTAATTTCCGTTTACTGCTAGAGTTGGAGGAAAGAGTGTTTCAGGAAGAAAGACCAGGAATTGTTTTTTCAAGTGTGATTTTGAGGTGCCTCACAGATATCCTGAGTGTGCATGTGGCTACAGGAGGCTGGAGTTCAGGCAGTGGGGTTCAGATGGGAGTCATCAGTGGCTTGTTCGGCATTTAAAGTAAATTGGATTTGAGATTGGATGGGATCCCCAGGGAGTGAGCACAGTAGTGGAGATGAGGAGATATGCAAGGACTGGGCCCTGGGGGTTTGAGCTCTTAATGTTCTGGCAAATGCTGTGGAACAAACACCCCCCACCCTGCCCCGTGGAGAAGGAATGAGGAAGAAGAGGAGGAGGAGGAGCAGCAGCAGAACTCTCAGAAGTTGATTAATTCCTGAAAACAAGGGAAGACCATGCTTCAAAGAGGGAAGGGTCAAAATTATCAAATGAGAAATCGGTAGGGTTTGGAAGGTGTTTGGACCTTTGCAGAGGAAGAGCTTGGAACATGGTGGATAGTGTATGAGTGGCCTAGTGACCTCAACATTTAAGGTCAGTGGACTTAAAGTGACTGTTGTCCATTTTGCCCCGTTATGCTGAGGTGAGGTTACCTTGAACTTCTTGGTTTCCCCCTCCTTTGCTTCCTGAAGGCCTAGAATATTCTGTCTACCTTGTTTTCTTATCTTTTAACTTCAGGTTCAACTAGGGTGACATTTGGAACCAGGCTTGGCTGCTTTGTAAGGAGGGATTTTCCGGCCCCAGGATGGGTGGCAGAACTGCTTCCTTTGCTCTGTGATGTGAAATGGGCCCTGACCCTGACACAGGCCTGTGGGAACTGAGGCACTAATGCTCCCTCCGGTGGGGTTGCTTTGACGGATGATATAAAGAAGTTCCTGCATCTGGAAGAGTATTGTAAGCACACATGTACTATACTACACAAGATATTTTTTCTAGCACTATGCCAAGATAATGCCAGTATGACAAAGAACAAGGAGATTGGGTTCAGGATGAAAAGAAAGATTTTAGCTGTTATCTTTTTATTGTACCTTTCTACTCTCAGAAGTCTCTACAGAAGATTTTATCGCAGGTTCTTTCAGTTACAGCATGTTCCAGAGCCTCACATTGTCTCTGAGCCAAGAGCCCTGATGTGACCTACTTTTTAAGCCAGGTGGTGTCACAGACAGAAAAGAAGTACAAGAAATTCTTAAAAGGGGACCAGGCACTAACAGGCAAAGTGGAAGTGAGAACACGAGGAAGGCAAGGATTGGAGGGCAGGGAAGAGCCAGAGGAAATAGTATGAGAGCAAGGCCGAAGCGCAAGTGTGGAGTTGCGTTCATCCGACGAATAGCTTCAGACTCAACACAGTTTTCCCACGTTTTATTTTAAAAAAAAAAATCTTTCATTCTAATATATGGCAGTCTTTCCATGTAGTCACCACAAACATAGGGGATTTCTTTGCTTCATCCTGTTTCCTTGAAGGAGGAATTAACTGCTGTCGATTCTACTGCATTGACATTTCTTTTCTTTCTGGTGATTTGGTTATTACTTGCACAGGCATTTCTTGTGTGCCTCTTCTTTCTCCATGCCTGCACAGGGCCAGTGCAATGGGCTCGTTACTGACCTCCCCTTCATATTCTTTCTAAAGTGATCATTTTAACATGTATAAGTGATCACATCACAGCCTATCCAAAAATTACTTGCCTGCTCCAGGTTGATGGGCGGAACCTTTGTCATACACCCTCTGTCCCCACCTTTCCCTTTTGATTTCATGAAGGATGATGACACCAATGATCTACAGTGGATTGACTCCATTTAAATTGCCTACCAATAGTCTTAAGTTACCTTACCTATTCTGCTATAAATTACAGCTTTAAACATCTCTTTGCTTCATTTGTCTGTCTAGGGTACCACTGTTCACCTTTCGTTACCACCACCCCATTTTATCTCTCAGGAGTTCTTCCAGTGAGCCACAGTCTTTGATTATAATTGGCCATGCCCTGTGTGCTCTGGACCCTAAAGCCTCTACACTTACTTCCATTGATACCTCCTACACTTTTGTGTCTCTCTCATAGGACTGAATCTCGCTGAGAACAGAAGTCATTTTCCTCATTTCTGCTACCTTCTGCAGTTTTGGAAAGAGCATGTGCTCTATTAACTGACGCCAAGTCAGGAGATAGAGGAATAAGATACAAAGATGGACGCCACAGCTAGAGACACTGAGGCTTTTGAATTCAACCATAAGGTCCTCTCGTCCATTCCTAGAATTCACTGTACTCCAAAATCCATACTTGGGAGAGTAAGATCTTGTAGAAACCAGAAAACTAGTTTAATTTCTAACCAGCTGGTCCTTGAAAGTGTTAAAGCAATTCATTGTGAGACCATTAGACCCAAGAGGCTCCAGCACTTTGAGTTCCTACATAAAGAAACTAAAACTCAGTGTAAAAGGTCTTGTGAAACTTAAGCTTGACCAACCACATGCAGCCAGCAAAGAAGTTAAAAACAAACCAGAGACTTTCCACTGGAGTGATCCAAATAAAACTCCAGCTTTACTGTCAATGTCAAGTGCTTCCCTTGCCTTGCTTCCATATTCACCGTTCCCACCTCCTCCTACGGCGGGTCCCTGAGCGGCTGGCAACACATGCCGAGGGCCACAGCGAGGATCATCGAGGCCGCGGGTTGTCCTACATGGGGGAGGCGACATGGGACAGCAGAGTGGGAGGGAGAGGAAAGTGGAATTCCAGTTACAGAAATGGGACTCTCAAAGGAATGCTACTTCTTATTCATAAGCTTCCTTACATGTGTCCTCGGGAAAATATTTCTCTTGACTAGTTTTTAATATAGAGTGAAAATTTTGTATGGTCCAAACCAGTTATTCAATGAAAGTAAATTTCTGTCTTACTGTAGTCCTCCACTATGTTTTTCCAGAGATAACAATTGGTAAAAGTTTCCCCCAAAACTTCTAAGTACACACACATAATAGATAGGTAGATAGATAATAGATAGACAGATAGATATGTAGGGGAATACTCTCATGAATATGGAAGCCAGATAGACTCATACATATGTATGTGCAGATAGAGATATGTACCTAGATTGAAATCTAATGTAGCCATATTTGTGTCTATAGTCTTAAGCATAGTAGGTAGCATCCTACTGCTTAACAGCAGTTTTAGCTCATTAGAATTATTATTTGACTGTGGTGATAACACATGAGAGCTATTCTCTTAAAATTTAAATGTATATACAGCGAGACATTTTATTTTAAGCTGCTACATTCTATACCTGCTATAGCTGCCTGACATTTATTTAACCAGTCCCCTGCTGATGAATATTTAATTTGTTTTTTAGTCTATTGCTATTTCAAGCAAGGCCGCAGTGAAAATCCCTGTACATGTGCAATCAGCCAGAGTCCAGCAGAAGCAGATGGCTCATCTGAAGCTTAACTGAAGAGTTTAATAATGGAGGGGCTATTTACACAGGTGCTGATGGGATTCGTGGAGCCAGTAATAATATATATTTAAGCACTCAGAAGCTAGCAACACTAAGAAGCCTTTGCCAGACTTAGGCATGAAGGCACAGGGGAAGGGGCAGCCGGTGAGACCAAGTGGTGGGAGAGAGGCCACCTAATGGGGGGAGCTGTGGCCATAGGGCGAGGACTGCAGCTACT
The DNA here is from genome assembly GCA_004027205.1 of Ctenodactylus gundi. Classification (NCBI taxonomy): domain Eukaryota; kingdom Metazoa; phylum Chordata; class Mammalia; order Rodentia; family Ctenodactylidae; genus Ctenodactylus; species Ctenodactylus gundi. The sequence goes on along the minus strand of PVKB01003296.1, from coordinate 185,695 downwards.
ACCAAAACTGTAGCCCTTAGGGAGGAATAAGAGTCTGGCTGCGGCCTTGTGCTCTCTGGTTTCCTGCTGGTACTACCTCACCATCTTGAGGGGAGGCAGAAGTCACCGCGATGATGTCTGTGGAGGTTCCTCTGTGAGGCACAGAGCAGACAGAAGGGTCAAAAATGTATTTAGGTAAGAAGATAATAAATCTACTATGTCACAAAAATCTATTGGAAATTCTCCTAGAAATGGAATTTGTGTCAACAGAAAGAAAAGAACCGGCTAAGCACCCCCGCAAGGTCTACTTTCCTGATCTCCCAAGGTACTGCAATGCTTCTTCGTAATTATTGCTGTTCAGAAGTAAGACTACATTTCCCAGCCTCCCTTGCAGCCGAAGTGATGTAAGAGGAAATGTCACGTGCAGCTTCTGAGGAAATCCTGAGGGCCGCTGACTTGTGCTTTTTATCCTGTATGCTTTATTTTTTCCTGTAGTGTACACCATTCAGATGATGAGTTGTGAGCTGGAAGGAACCAGGCTCCTGAGGACTTCACCAAGTGAAAGCCATCACTTCACTCTTCAACTACACTCTTCTAGATTGCATTTATTTAGGAGAGAAATTAACTTTTAATTAATTTCAGATGTTTTTTTCTGTGTTGTGTAGCTCAACCTAATCCTCATGAATATAACTTGTATAAACATTTTCAATTTTTATGGATGTTGCCAAGTGGTAATTAAAAACAACAAAACAAAACTATATATATTTGATATAACTTGTGTATATTCAAGGTGTACACTGTGATAATGTGATGTGCCAGTACAGTGTGTGTACTGATAACAACAGTCAGATTAATTAATCACCCATCACCACTCATAGTGAATCACTTTGTACTAACTAAAATACAAAGAGGTTGTACTAACTAGAATACATTCTAGAAATGTCTAAAAGAGTCTCTTTTCTCTCCACATCAATACTGGGCACTAGTGGAGATTTTTGTCTAGTAGACAAGTAACATGTTTCATTTTTATTTAGGTTCTTCGTAAAATTCTGAAGTTGGCTATCTTCCCATGTCACTTAATCCATTTACATTTTTCTTCTGTTAAATTTCTTGTGTATGTCCTATGCCCTTAAATTAGCTTTGTTTTATTTTGTTTAAAGCTTTTTATTGTATTAGGGAAATTAGTCTACTGTCTGCTATAGATAGCACAAGTATTCTCCCCAGTTTTCATTTGCCTTTTTAATTTTTCATAGACAAACTTTAAATTTTATTATTGAGAAAATGATTGTTCTTTTCATCATAATATCTAAGCTTAATGTTCTCTTCTTAGCTCTTTTTTACTTTAAATTATAAGTAGTTTCCCCATGTTTTCTCCTGGGAATTTATAGATTAATTTATATCAGAAATGTTCTTTTTTCTGTCTTGGATTTTAATTTGGGGTAGGCAGTGAAGAACAAATTAAAGTAATTTTGCAGACAACTTGGTTGGAAGAATGACAAGAGTGAGTCCTCAGAACATAACTCTCACAGAAATAGCAGTTTACTACCAACCACATGATAGCTGTGTTTAAAACAAAGTGTGCTGGAAGCCATCAGGCCAGCAGATGCTGGGTGAGCTTGCCGTCCCAGCTTTTTCTCTTCCTGGCAAATGCCTGGGTCCTTTCTGATGGTGTTTAATTTCTGGGTAACATCCCACCAAGTCTAGCCTAACTACTTTACCATGTTACAGAACTGACTTTGGTACACCACATCTCACTTCCAAGGAATAGCTTCTTCCTCTGCCACTGAAAACATCTTGTCTCTTCCCAGGTTAGATAATAATGCTGTGTAACTACACACCTGTGCTCGGGATGGCCTGTTTTTGGACATGCACCATTGAGTACTCACCTGTGTATCACAGCCGAGGAGAGGCTGGGCCTAGCAGATTGGACCAGAACCTACCACCTAACCATCTCTCTCTCTCTCTCTCTCTCTCTCTCTCTCTCTCTCTCTCTCTCTCTCTCTCTCTCTCTCTCTCTCTCTCTCTCTCTCTCTCTCTCTCTCTTCAGGTGGTATTTGTCACTTATTACAGCAAGTAGTTTATCATGAGCTCTGCAGTAAAACTGGCTTGGTACTTCCACCCTGCCACTTTGGAGCTTAGGCGCCAAGAGGCAAGTTTATTTCACTTTTTCACGCCTGGTTTCTCCTCTCCAAAGTCGGGATCCTAGTGGAGTGTGGGGAGCAAGGGAGTAAGTGTATGTAAAGGGCTTAAAAATTGCTTGGCAATAGAGCTCAGTAAATATGTTAAAAGCCTTGCCCTAATCCAGAATATAAAATGATTTCCCAATGTCTTCATTTAGGACTTTACATATTCTTTTGTGTGAAAAAGTATTAAAATTTATAACAAATTTTATACCACATGATAAATGTTTAACATTATAGCAAAATTAAAACAATTATAAGAAGAAAGTTATACTTTTATGACTATAAATACATTTATGACTGATAATCACTGATATTTTAAAAATATATTTGCTTCGAATGTCACCATTATCATATCCTAAATTTGCATGTGTGTTTCAGTCCAGCTCTGGATTTGATTCACAATTATGAGTCATTATGTAGCTTAATCACATTTGCTTTATAATAAGCTTTGATATCTGGTAGTGCTTCCGCCCATTTCATTAACTCACGATGTTGCCTTTGTAAAAAATAGTTTCTGGCTAAACTTAAATTTTGATGTTTATATAAAAATCTTAGAAGGAGATGCTCTGATTTTTTAAAAAAAATCAATTAATATTTTATTGGGAGTTGCAACAAATTTCCATATTCATTTAGAGAGAATTGACAGTCTTACACTATTAACTTTTCCTATTCTACTAAAATGCACAGCTCTCCATTTTTATTCAAGCTATGTTTTTCAGAAGAATTTAAGAGGTTTTCGGCAGTCTTCTTTATGTAGTTCTTGCGTGTATCTTAAGCTTGTTCTTACTTGCCTTCCTTCTTGTATCCTTCTACTTTCCCTCCCCCCTTCCTCCTCCCCGTTGCTTTTACCTCCTCCTCTGCCTGATATAAGTGGCACCAATTTCATGATATTATCTCATTTTTATACAGAAAAATTATTAATTGCCTCATTGTGAGTCTACCTCACATACCTGGATCAGAAAAACGAAAGAACTCTTCCAGTCTTTCTTCCTTTGTTGCAATTGTGTATAATCATCATATTTTGGAAAGAGATAAACTGAGTCAAGAGAATAGCAACTTTAGAAGAGAGGTCCCAGAGGAGAACACAGACTGAAGGGGCAAATGGAGATGGAATTATGACAGTGAATGCAGTGACTTGGGTAACATCCCTAAAGCAGGCTCACTAGGAAAAACACAAATTTTAGAATGGCTGACTGTGGCAAAGTCTGAATACAGGCAAATTTATGTGTTGGATGTTTGCTGTTACTTTAAATGATTGGATTAAATTGGATAAATGAAACCTTCTATTCAAGAAGATATGCAAATTATTTGTGAAATTAATGGTAACAAGAAATAAATTCAAGGACTATTCTACTGGGGGAAAATTCAAAATGAAATCAATAAAATCAGAACTAGTGTTCTGTAAACCACGAAAATTCAAATAAACAGAACTAGAGAACTAAAAGATAATAGTTTAGAGCTCTTCATTATAAAAAATAAAAATCTGTGTTCCTATATGAATAAAATAGAAAATGCATGATTTTTGAGAAAATAAAGATGACTAAATTTTTAAAAAGTTGATAGAAAATCTCTACTAGCTGCTCTTCCAACAGAAGATTAATATGTGGAAAATACAAAGAACTCAAAAAACTTAACACCAAAACCACAGATGGCCTAGCCAATAAATGGGTAAGTCAATTAAACACCTATCTCTTAAAACAAGAAGTAGACATGGTCAATGAGTATACAAACAACTATTCACCATCTTTAGTCATTAGAGGAATGCAAATCAAAACTGCATTGAGATTCTGTCTCATCCCAGTCAGAATGACTATCAAGAATAAAATTTAAAAAACAAACAAACAAACAGCTAATGCTCGTGAGGATGGTGGAGTAGAGGAAGGAATGCTACATTGCTGGTGGGAATGTAAATTAGAACAGTTGCCATGGAAGTCAGTAAGGAAATTCTGCACAAAACCAAATTCTGCTACTATTTGAGCCAGCTTTCTCACTCCTTGATGTATACCCAAAGAAATGAAAGCCAGCATACCATGGTGTCACCTGCATACCCATGTCCACCGTGGTGCAATTCACAATAGTCAAGATATGGAACCAGCCTAAGTGCCCATCAGCAGATGAGTGGGTAAAGATAATGTGAGATGTATACACAACGAGTGTTGTTCAGCCACAGTAGGAATGAAATTCTCTCATTTATAGGAAAACAGATGTATCTGGAGAATCCCATGTTGAGTGAACTAAGCCAGACTTAGAAGAAGGATGACTATTATGTGTCTCTCTAACATGTGGAATCTGAAAAACATGGTAAGACAGTAGATGGGAGATTACCATTAGGGGAAAACGGAAGGATGTAAAGGCAAGTAGGTAGTGGGTGAATACGATACAGATCTATTATATGCCTTGAACGGCCCCCCATATGAAACTAAGGTGGAGTGAGACAAGGGTGAGGAGGGGTGTTTGGGAATGATCACCGTATGTGACGTGTGTGTATTCAGCTGCAAGATGAGACTTATTTCCCTGTATTATCAATAAAAAGAAGAGTGGAAAAGAAAAAGTGAGATGCTGGTTTACAAATACCTGGAAGAAAGTTAAGTAAAGAATTTTCATCAATATTGATTCTGGGCGCTGCAGTTATGAAAGCTACTCAAAATGTTAAAAATAAAGAAATAGGAAAAACTCACATAAGCTTAATACCAAGGAGGTAGTAATAAGACCCAGGAGCCAGATTGCCTGGTGAGAATCTACTTAACAAGCACTTATTTTATTCTTGTTCAGTGCCAGAAAAGGTTCTGAGATTTCACAAATATTAATTCATATAATCCTCCTAAAAGCCTATGAGAGAGGGATTATGATTAGCTTCATTTTACAGACTAGCGAGCTGTAGAAATGAGAGCTAAGGGCCTCGTCACCCGCTCACTGTCCCGCAGACAGCATGTGGCACCATGGGGAGGCCATAAATAGCGTCCGAACATGTGTCTTCCAGTGTTGCACCACCCAGGTTCAAATCCAGGTTCAAATCCAGGTTCCACCATGTGCCTGTTGTGTGACCTCTGCAAGATACTTAACCAGTTGGTGATTCAGTTTCTTAGAACAGGACAGAGAATGCATAAAATGGCATCATTCTAAATGACGAGCAGAAATACAAACTAAGCCAAAAAAAAGTCGGGAAAGTTACCATGACCCAGTTCAATTAAAATGAGGAATAGAAAGCTTTTTAAAAAAGTGTTACTTTAATATATCCAATAACAAATATATAAAATATGATCATCTCAATAGATCATTATAATACTATTTCTGAAGTAAAAATAAAAACCTAAACAGTTAAGAATAGCAAATTCTTCCTAAATATGGTAAGAATTATCTATATTAAATAAACAGCCAACATCTTACTCCATGGTAAATTACATGGAACTGAAAGTCTCCACTCTCTGAAAGTAAAAGCCACCTGGGGAGCTTTAAAAAACACTCCTGATGCCTGAGACCTCCTCTAGCCAATTAAGTCAGGATCTCCGGGGGTTGAAACTTCAACAACAAAGTAGAAATAACTGATCTAGGAGAAAGCTAATTAAAATTAAGAACTAACAAAGATGCACACTAAGACTGTTTTATTAACATTGTTTTGAAAGTTCTGGTGCATGCAATAAAATCTGAAGTAAATAAGGGATAAAAATGTTGGCCAGAAGGAGATACAAATCATTATTTGGAGCCAGTATGATTGTATACTTGAAAATTTCCAGAATAAACTGAAAAGCTTAAAGAATTATTAAGAGAATGTTCTTATCTGCAAAGGGAGATTTCCAATGTATCCACAACAACGCAAGTTAGAAAATGAAATGATAAAGATGTTATTTAGAGTATTACCAAAAAATAGAACTACGAAAAATACAGGGAACTTAGTTAAAGGTTATCATAAAGCTTAGTTTTGACAAATAGCCTCGGTCTCTGTTTTTCCAAATTGCGTTCTAAAGTCCAAGGGGAAGGGTGACCTAGTACACAGTGACAAATGGGCCTGGGCAGGTAGATCTCAGGACCCCTATTCTGTTTTAACTGAATTTCTTCTGTTTTTCTTGGTTTCAGCACTGACCTTCCCGCACAATACTGTACTTGACAAGTTTTGGCCACTAAAAACAACTTAATATTTAAAAATCTCTTATCCTACATAAAACATTCCTTAAGAATATCTCATTTTTCTTTCTTTTTGTTTGTCAAGGAAAGTTTGTTCATTCACTCCCTTCTTCTGTTTATTGAGTACCATACTATACAAAGCTCACCACCATTTCTGAGCACCTGCCAGGAGACTCTACTGTGTTAGGTTCTCTGCATACCTCACTGCAGTTACCATTCGAGAAAGGTGGGATCTTCATTAGACATAAAGGAACAACCATCAAGGTAGGAACTTGCCCATGTCTTACAAAGGCTGTAAAGACCTCCAATCTTCATTACCATACAACACTGGCAAATTATAGAATGTAACACTTCTTAAACACTAGAAATAGAAAACATGATGTCATAGACTATGAGATAAATATTCCTATTTTTAATGAAATTTGCCCCACTTCAGACATGCATGAAGTTGAAACAAACACTATGGCTACATCAAGTAAAAACTAGTAACACAGAATATAGAAACTCAAAGGGGACCATATATTTGGTTGTGTCCCAAGCAAGATGTCCTCATTTCAAAATTAGTTATTCTCAAAACAACGTAACAACTGCTCATTCCTTTTAAGAGGTGGCAATTCCTTCTACCCAAGTAAAAATGCAGCACAGTCTCCCAAATTTTGAATTGAAAATAGAAGATTATTAGCATTATAAATTATGTAAATAGCTGCTCTATTCATGCGAAGATAATTTTTATTTCTTAGTCGTATGCTAATTATTACATAAATAGATTATAATCACGTGAGATTTTGTTTTCTAGGTGAAACTCTTGTTTAAAGGTTCTAATATTTTATCATGTAAAACCTAAAAAGAACGATACTGTGCCTGTTCTCATGCTTTAACGCCTCTGCTATTCTAAAAAATTGCACTTGTTAATGTTTGGTAAAATTCAGTTACTATCTAGAATGGTAACTTCAGTCTTCTTGGTAATGACTGAATATGTTTGTCTTACAGATAGTCTGTGGGTAGCAGAATGTGTATAACTTTCTTAAATGTGAAATCAGTACTGAAGCCAATTTCTTAAAAGTTGGTTCTGGAACCAACTGCATCAGAATCACCTGGAAAGCTCATTAATGGCAGCTGGCTGGCTCCACCCCCCAGAGTTCCTTATTTGCTGGGGCTGATTTGGGGCAGTTGGTTCCAGCACTACAACTTGGGAAGCCGTACGGTAAAGGGTGATAGTGGATGGACTTGGATTCCACTTTTGGGGTATTTCTTCTGACGGTGAGTAGACACAGTCCACGTGCCATTATGTTCCTTATCTGAGGCTTTGTCCTCACCTCTGCTAGGTGCCCTAGGAACTTCCTTCAAGCGTATTTATTTGATTGTTTGATAGCCGTAACATAAATGAGGCCCGGCCTGTGGCCGTGCATCCCCCAGGAGGCTTTGGCCCGGTGCTAGGTTGAGGACAAGACAGGATAGTGTCTTTGCAGCCGCCGTTGGCCAGCGGACAGAATTATTTTCGGTTCTACATCTTCAAGGGCTGAGGTGGCATGCATGAATTTTGTTTTCTGTTGTTTATTATGTTTGTTCAACTCTGCATTTCCGTGGTAGTTCTTAATTTCTCAGTGTGGTTGCTTAGCTCATTGACTTTTCAGCCTCATGTCTTATCGAATACATTGAAATAGGCGTTAAAGTTTTATGTTTCTACCTGGGGTGGATTCAAGCTTCACTGTTCTTTTCCCATGTGGCTATCAAAGCCCAACTTCCTTGGCTGAGGAGATCAGAGGCTCTTATCTGAGGGCAGCCTCATCCCAGGGCTTGTGTCTTCCCAGGATTCCAGCCTCTTTGTTGTCATTGTTGACGCTCCCAGGAAATTTCGTTTCATTCTCAGCAGCTCAGCTTCCTACTTACCTGGCTTCTTGTTAACATTTGAGGAGCAGGTTATATGTGTTTTACAGGAAGACTTTTCAGGATATTTTTTCATATTGCTGGAATTAAAAGTCTAGAGATAGCACTGACTGACGGAATAAGACGATAATACTGGTAAAGCTTTAGCTCAGTGCCTGCCAGACAGGAAGTTCTGGGTGAATATTAGCTGTCATAGTAATAATTATTTTTTCAATTATATTTAAATATCAAGATCTCAGTGGGTTAGTAGTAGCAGAGGTTAGAAATGGAAAAGCATCTTGCCAGAAGAATTATTGAAAGAAGGGACCAAAGTAAATTCAAAATTTAATAAAAACTGACAGCTCATTGTCAGTTATTGCATATTTAGTGAATAGTCCCAAAAACCTACACAATCAGGAGAAAATTCTTCACAGAGAAAGAAATCCTGGAATCAAATTGAGAGCTACCAAATGTGGTTACTAAGGGTTGGTAAACATTATTTAAGAGACCACGCTATCACAGTGGCTCAGACTATGGACACACTCCTCCAAGATGTGCTTGGGTGTGCATCTTGGCAAAGCAAAAAGAGGTCAAGATGAGGAAATGAATTAGGCACTTTCTAAGGCAGTAATTAGGAGAATCCTTGCTGCCTCACAGGCGTGTGCTGTATGCTAAAAATAAAGCAGTAGCTAAGACAGAATGCTTTGTGTGGCTTGTTTTCTGTGGACATTGCTTTATCTATAAGGCCCAGAAGTCCTCTGATAAACAAGGTGAATAAAACCATGGGGTATCTATCCGTTCCCTCAGAATGATTTGGGTTGAGTACTGGGTTTCCAACAATAGTGCCATGTGGCTCCCCTAGTTCCTCCCTTTCCCTCTCCCTCTCTCCTTTTCATATACTGGGGTTTGAACATCCAGAGCCTTCCCACTGAGCTACACCCCAGGCTGAGCTCAAGCTTGTGATCCTCTTGCATCAGTTGTCCCTTCTCTACTGAGTGCTCTTCCTCTTGCCTTCTAGGGGTGAACACCAGCCCCTTCCTGCCCTTAACCATGTTGTATGTCAGACAAGTTTCCTTGGACAGCCATTCTCTTGAGTTAGGTTTCTGTAAGTGGGAGCATAGTGCTGAGGAGCTAGGCAGACTCCTAAGTTAAGAACTGAAGTGTCAGGGAAAGGATCAAGACTGCAGAACTAGAAAACAGGTTGGGCCTGTTCTCATTACCACCAGGTGGTAGCTAATTATTGAAAGGGCACAAGGTCAGAACAAGAAGAAATGAGGAGGCTGAGTCACCTGCCTACTGCACAGCATCCTAGAGTTTACCCCGCATAAGGGTCAGGTGAGGTCCACAGCTGAGCGTGATGATGCTTGTGTACCACGTGGGATGGAATTTATGTAGAATGGATCAGCGGGCATGCCTAGAAGCAGGAGGACTAGTTGTGAGGAAACCAAGCAAGACATAATGAATTCCTGTTTGAAGTGGCACAGGGCACAGAAGGCAGGGACTATTTAGGTAGAATTGACAAGTCTTGAAGGCTTAGCAGAAGCAGGCACTCTACAAATGAGTGTTTTGGGAATTTACATATAGATTCTCAGCTTCAGGCCTTACTGAGTCTTACATAAATCATTACTCGGGTTCCTTGTTATGGTATGGATCTAGAGGCTCTCCAAAACCGTGTATTTCTAAAGGCTTGATTGCCAGCCCGTGTTGCAGTTTAGAAGTGGCAGAATCTTTAGAGGGTAGGGCCAACTGGAAAGAAGTTAGGTAATTGGGAATGTGCCCCTGAAAGGGACAATGTTACCCTGCCCTCTTCCTGTTTCTGTTTTCTGGCCACCATGAGATAAAGCCTCTTATTCCATGTAGTCCCACCACTGTGACATATGGCACCAGTACAATTCCAAAGCAACGGGACCAGATGACCATGGATAGAAAACTCTGAAAATGGGAGCTAAAATAAATAATAAATAAATAAATAAACCAAAAACTTTTTTAAAGTTGATTAGCTCAGGTATTTTGTCACAATGATAGAAAGGTGACTAATGTACCCCTAGAAGAAAGGGTGAATCAGCTAAAGGCCACAAACAGGCCACGAATAACTCTAACTTCCTTTTAAGAAAGACAACAAGAAAGGGATCTTCCAGCCTGCACACTGAGTACCAAGAGAAGGCTCCTTGCTCTGGACAAGTGCTCTGCAGTGTGGTCTGAACTGACATGATAGTCAGCTTCTGTTTTCACTGATGACAGTTATGTTTCATGGGTTGTCAGAGCCATCGTTATCCCTTCTTTTTCTCTCTTTTTTTCTTTTTGATCATCTCTGTTGCTTTTATCAAAGGACAAGCCAAGCAACCAATTTATTTGTGTAGGAAAGATGCATACATTCTGAATGCTTAGCTATGTAATGGATGCAATGGAAAACATGTTTTTGAATAGCCTTAAATCCTTGGGAAGAAAGGAAGGTTGAACAGTAGAATCTAAGGACAGGTTTTGCTGGATGATACCAAATTCCCAGGGAAAAGAGGAAGGTTCAGGAGTAGCTTGAGCAGATCTTGGTGCTTATTTGGTGCCTAGAAGAGAATGTTGGTCTGTCTTTGCTAGAATCAGCCTGAATCATGCACTGTGTAACCCAGTTATTGTAAGCCATCTGTACAGAGTAGTTATTCCAGATCCGTGCTAATTAGTTCCACCCTTCAGGTGCTAGCCACTGTATTCAGACCCTCTGCAGAAGGCTTTAAGAGAGGATATATATGAATTTGTTCTGATGAATGGCAATTTGGTGCAACACAATAAAAAATTATTTTGCATATAACCAAGTAAAAATCTGGGAGACATTCCTCCAGGTGAATGAAGTAGTCAAAACTCAACTACTTGAAACTTAGTCTGCTTATGAAATGACAAATCACACACACACACACACACACACGCATGCATGCACAGTTCTTCCCTATTTTAAAAAATGAGTTTAAAAGATGCTGTGTCATCATTAGGCATGTCGTTTGGCCAGCTAGAAAAGCAAATTTCTAAAAACTAAGCAGAAGAAAAGGGAAGCCCACTCAAAACCTGTCCCTGGAAACTTTCATCATCATCTCCCCCAGCACAGTCTTTGCAGTTTGTATGGGTTTTTAGAGTTTGAAAATAGGAACATGGGAATGAACTCTCCCAAGCAGCCTCATGGAAAGACTTCCAAGCCTGGAAAATTAGATGCGTTAATCAATAGCTTTCAAAGTAGCAAGGCTCCCAGGAATAATCAGGAAGACATCTGTCAGCAAGGGTGAACTGCTTGGTGGGAGCAAAAAACAGCATCAACTGCCAAATTAAATCATTCCAAAAAATCTGTGTTGGATGCCTCACAGTCCATGTCCCATGATTTAGATGTCTACAAAATGACACAATTGTCAGTTTTCAGATTTCACTTTCTCTTCATGTCTTTGTTTGGCTCCGTAGGACAGTGCAGCACTCTTCTTCATGTATTTTGTTGCTATGTCTATAACCCCATGTCTCCAGAAATGCTGCTCCACCACCATCAAAGAAAGGGGGAGGACGCTCAAATGTACTGGAGTGTGGTGTTCCGTCATCTCCCATGGGACCCTATGTTACCCAAGAGCTTCCTCTTTCTCTCCGCCCTTTACTGTTTGAGGAGGTCGTTTGTTTTGCTTTTTAATGCTCTGAAGACAGACAACATGCAGTCGTTTGGAGTGTATTTTCTCTTGAAATGATGAAATAAGCAATAATTGAGTATAGATGAAAAACTCTAAATATATTATAGGCTAAAATAGTTTATCAATCTAGAAAAATTGCCATCAAAAATAAGCGAGGAATTTCTGGGTTACAAGGAACTGATGTGTAAACACAATTTGGAATCTCCGGTGTCCTTTCTGACACATTGTAGACGTGTGACACGGAGCGTTCTGTGGCAGAGGAAGCTGGTGCTCTTCCCAATTCCTTAGTGATCCAATTGAAGCTGCACACATGGTCTTTCTAAGTAGAGCTTCCTGTTCTGATCCTTCCCAGTAGATTGGTGTGGCCAGAGACTCGCTGGCCAGCATGGTCGCTGTAATATCACTGATGGCAGGGGCATGTGCTCCAGGCTGTGTGGGATTTGGGTACTCATGTCCACTGCCTTTTCTTTCCCTTCCTCCATCTTGCTGCTCAGAATGGACACATTTTCACCCTGGTTTATGGGATCCAAGCCATCTGTGATGAGACTCCTGGCACCATGAGTCATCTCGTTCTGAATGCCCTTCCTGAACATAGGTACGAGGAAAATAAACTGCAGTCCCGTGGAAGCTACTGCCATTCAAGGCTTTCGGTCACTCACAGCAGAAGCTAATTCTAATAAACACATATCATTACAACTTAAGGGTGGCGCTCTTATCTCTGCTACTTGGGTATTTAACTCAGGACCTAGACTGAGTTGCTTTAGTGTGAGTGTGCACTTCTCTTTAACAGAAAGCAGCTTAATTAGGGAGGTCTTTGGTTAGCATGTGATTAATACCAATTTCTGTTACCAGCTGCTTTCAACTACTAGGAAGCCTGGAAAGAACCAGAGTATCAAGTAGATGGATTTTTTTGAACCCACACTCAAAGTCAGTACCAACAAGTGTATGAAGTCTTGATTATTTCCCCCAAAAAGTGTTGGGGTAATTGAAAGACTGGTCTGACTGAAGAAAGAATATAACAATCAGAGCTTTGGAGAAGAGCAGAAACAAGCTTTTAAAGATCCTATGTGTATCAGATAGCTCTTCCTGGTCCTGGCTGATGATCTAGGATGGCTTCACATCTCTGGTGGTTGACCAGCTGTATGCTGAGTGGGTGGGTGGCAGAGCCACACATTTTTTATTATCCAGATAGTGAGCCTGAATTTGCTTATAGAGTGGTGGCAGTTTGGAGGGAGTAAAAAGAGATCTCTGGGTGCCTAAGCTCAGAACGTGCTCACATTTTATGCCAGTGCAAGCCAGAAGCCTGGGGCAGATTCATGGGGCAGGGAAACGGAAACTGACTGCACTTCTTGATAGAATGAGCTGGTATAATGTGGGGAGGGATTTGGATATAGGGAGGGAAGAAAATCACAGCCAGTTTTTGTCACTAAGCTAAGGCTATGATTCTTAGCATAAAACCCTTTGGTCATGCTGGCTATACAGGGCAGGACAACCGAAGAAGGCAGATTGATTCTTCTATGGATTAATGAAGAAAGGAAAGGACATATTTCTTAATTGATAATCAGGAGATTGTAGCTTTTATTCTCAGATTCTCTACCAAATACCTGTAATTCGTTTGTAACTCAGTATTGAATTTAATCTTTTCTCTTTTTTTAACCCCAAACCACATCAGCAGTAGAATGGCCATCAAGAGATCCCTGTAACAGAAGTGGTTGAACCGGGCAGCGCATTCCCCTAGAACTGATGAGACTCTAGGCTGTGAGGCAGGGATGCAAAGAGTAAGACTCAGCTCAACCCCTCAGACAGGCATAGTCCCTAGCCACCATTTAGTCAAAAAGGGACCAGAGGAAGAGAGAAAGGAGAAGAGCTTGAAGCAAGCAGTGAATTGTGGTAGGTACAGCTGACAAAGCTGCACATCGGGGGCAAAAATGATGGGGTTCCCACCGGTGGGGAAACCGGGGGCGACTTTTTAGTACATCCCACTGTGCTGTTTCCTAATGCTCCTTGTGACCAGCGCTCCTCCCTGTTCTCTTCACTAGACCACACTGTGCCTCTTGTTGCTATGGAGACCAGCCCGACAAGGTGCTCTCAAAGCTCCTGTAGCTTTTCCCTCACAGACAGCCAGGAGTCCTCTCTACCCAGGGCGACGTTTGTGATGCTGTCACCAGGGTGGACTTGTCTTCTGGGTCTCTTATCGCAACCCTGAAGCTTCAAGTCCAAGTCCTTCCTTAAAACCTGAAGATCTTTTTCCTTTTCTCTCAAATGTGGAAAAGAGAGAAGGAGGAGTTGTCTGTTTTGAGAATGGAAGACACTCAAGATATCACAGATATTTTGATCTGAAGATTTCAGCTATCCTCTCTTATTGATATCTTTGTTATAGAATTTTGGAAAACAAAGAAGTTATTCAGTAGGTCTCCCCTGTCCCGTCCCCCCCCACACACAGTGGATCTATTTAGAATAGCAGAAGTGAAATAATTAGTGATTTTCAATCTCTCAAAACACCACTAAAATAATAAATTCAGGTTCTTTATCTAAAAGTAAAAATGCCTTTAACAATTCTTTTACCATTTGAGAAACAAATTTCTTCTTTTCTTTTGATGAACATGATTGAATTTGTACGTATTAATGGGTACAGTGTGACAGTTCAGCAAATGCGTGTGGCACACACTGATCACATTAGCATCTCCGCCTCCCTTTTTCGTTATGCTAGGACACTGGGAACTCTTTTTTTTCTTGATCTTCATAAAAAATACACATATAACAGGTGCTGTGAACTACAGTCATCCACTGCTCTGTAAACACCAAAACATCCTCCTCCTGATAGTGTTTTGATACCCAGTATTCCTTTTCTCTCACTTCCCTTCAGCCCTTCCCAGCCTCTGGTAATCATCGTTCTTCATTCAGAGCGACCTTTCTTAGCTTCCCCATAGAGAACATGCCGTACTGGTCCTTCTGTGTTCGACTTATTATATTTAACATAATACCCAGCAGGAAAGAGTCTTGTCCAGAGCTTTTCTTTGTTTGCAGTCTTTGTTTTACTGATTCAGTCTCATTATTTGTTTTTGGTGTGTTAGAGTTTTGTCTTTGTGGATCAATTCTAGTCAGTTCTATGTATCCAGCAATTTATCCGTTTCTTCTAGGTGGTCTAGTTCCTTGGCATTTAGTTGTCTTAAACAGTCCTTTGTATTTCTGAGTGTCAGTGACCTTCTTTTTCTTTTGGTTCTTCTCTCTTTTTTATCGATATGTCTAGTAAAGTTTATCAGTTTTTAGTTTTTCAAAAAGCTGATTCTTCATCTTTAAAAAAACCTTGCAATTCATTCAGGTTGTGTATTTTTTAATCTTTATACCTGCTCTGACTTTGTAATATCTTCTAATTTAGGGTTTCATTTGTTCTTGCTTTTCTAGGTCCTTGGCACACATTATCAGGTTATTTGAAATCTTTACTTTTTTGATGTAAGCAACTAATGCTATAAATGCTTCTTGTGCTATTTTTGCTGTATCTGTAAGCTTTTGTATGTTTTATTTCCGTTTTCTTTTGTTTTAAGAGATGTGAAATTTTTTTTTCTTCCGTGCTTTACTGTTCATTCAAAAGTGTGTTGCCTGGTCTCCATTTGCTTATATACATTTTAAAGTTTCCATTTTCTTATTTGTAGCTTAATTCCACTGTGGTCCAGAAAGACACATAATGTAATTTCAGTTTGACTAAATTTGTTGAGAGTTGTTTTGAAGACCAATATATGGTTTGTTTTAGAGACTGTTCTTGATGAATATGCTGATGAAAAGATGCATGTCCCACGGCTCTCAGATGACATCCTCTGTAAAAGTCAATTCTGTTTAGTTTACAGAAGAGTTTAAGTCTGAGCTCTCAGCCCCTACCTCAGCCCCCAAGAAAGTCTTCCTATGTAATCCAAGCCAGCCTTAAACTAGCTCTGTAGCCCAGGCTGACCTTGATCTCATGATCCTTCTGCCCCAGCATCCCAAGTACTGCGATTATAGGCAAGTGTTACCATGCTTGGCTTCTTTTATGGTCCTTTGTTGATATTGTTTGGTCTAGAATAGATTATATAGCTGTGACCATTGAAGGGATTATGTCAACTTGAGGGAATCAGGAACTACATCTGGATTAGGATTTGTTAATCACACCTAGATTGGGGATCAAGAACTGGCGTGGATTAGAATGTGAATGATTTGTGGGCTGGCCAATGAAAGAACAGCACCCACCCAGATGTGGGAGGGCCAACTGGAATTCCAAGGGTATAAAAGGAAGGAAGAGGGAAGATTGTTACAGCTTCTTCCTCTGGGAAAGCTCTCACCTTTGCAATTGTCTATGGACACTGACTTGCTACAGGCCGCAGATATTCACAGATTCACTCCACTCTTGACCTGCACCTGTTTGCCCGTTGCTGATCTTCAGTTTCTGATCTTCAGGCTCCAGCCTTTGCCTTTGTTCTTTGAACAAGCGAGATCTGCGGCAGACTCTCACCTCACTGGCTGTCCTACAGTCCGGGACGGGAGATCTACTTAACAGGTAAGCAGCCATCTTGAATTATCTCTATCCTTGGAATTGTAAGGCTTCCTAATAGATCTTTTTGTGATAAAATCTGTAAATTCTGTCTTTGGAAGAACCCAAACTAATACAATAGTTATTGATGAAAATGGGTGTCAAGCTTCTCCACTGCTCTTGTTTTGGAAACTACCTCTCCCTTTAGATCCAGCTGTGTGTGTTTTATAAAATCAAGTGCTCCTGCTTTACATGTGTATAAATTTACAGTAGCTCTGTGCTGTTGTTGAATGTTACATAGCAACCTTGTCTTTTTGAAGGTTTTGTCTTAAAGTCTATTTTGTCTGATGTAAGTGGAGCTATTTCTGTTCACTTTTTTCATTTGCATTAAATAATTTTTTTCATTTTTCACTTTTAATCTGAGGTTGTTTTTATGGTGAGGTGTGTTTTTGTGGGTAGCATATTGTGGATTCCTGTTTTTCAGTACAGACAGTCTATGCTCTTGTTTTGTTTTGATTTTTTTTTTTTTTTGCACAGTGCTTGGGATTGAACTGAGCGATATGTCCAGCTCATTTATTTATTTGCTTATTTTGTTCTGTGATAAGATTTTATTAAGTTCCTCAGACTGGCCTCAAGCTTGGAACTTTCCTCTTTCCTTTCTAAAGTAGCTGAGATTATACATATGTGCCACCATGACTAGTTAAACTTTTGAATTTAGGAATTTTGTCTACTTATAGTCAATATAAGTAACTATATATACTTATATTCAATTACAGGATTATGATTCACAGTAAAGACTTCCGTCATTTTGTTTTCAATACTTAGTTGATTTCTTCCTCTCTTACTCATCTTTGTGGATTATTGTATTGCAGGTTTTAATTCTTGTGTACTTGTGTATCTGATTTTACAGTTTTATACTGTAATGTGTTTTTATGATTACAGTTATCTTTCATTTGCTCCCATATATAAGATTCTTCTAAGCATCTTTTGTAAGCCTGACCTGACAGAGATGAATTTCCTCAGTTTTTGTTTGTCTTGTAAGACTTTTTATTTCTGAAGGATACCTTAGTTTGGTATATTTGGTGTAGTAGTCTTTGATGCCAGCTGTTTTCTTTTATGATACTTCATCACCTCTTAGAAATCTGTGTTAGGCTAATGGAAGTGCTCATGAATGTGGCTTGGTACTTTTCTCTTGAATTGTTTAGAAGTCTTTGTTTTGGCCTTTTTACAGTTTGATTGTAATTGTAATATGCTATGGAGAGAATCTTTTCTGGTCATGCCTTTTGATATCCTACAGGCCTCTTAAATCCTCATGTCCATATCGTTCCCCAAATTAGAGAAGTTTAAAGTTATTTTATTTTACAGGTTTTCGGTGTCTTGTCCTTCACTTTCAAGTATCTGGAAAATGAGCATTATTTTTTCCCATTTTATTGATATATATATATAATATATATATATATATATATATATATATATATATATATATATATATATATATGCACAAAATTTAAGGTTTACAATGAAGTTGAGCATTTTGTGCACCTATGTATCTTGTAAAGGTGACAAGGACTTTCCCACTTTTGTCCCTGCCCCTACCCACTCCTCCCTCCCTCCCCGCCCTATCCCCCTGGTTCACTTTGTTTTTTGTTTTAAGTTCCATGAGATAGTCGTGATCTGGGTTTCTCATATCAGAGAGACCATTCAACGTTTCACCTTCTGCTTCTGACTCACTTCACTAAGCATGATGTTCTCAAGTTTCTTCCATTTGCCTGCAAAAGCCTCCACGCTGTTGGACTTTATATAGATGCATAGTATTCCATTGTGTATAAATACCACAGTTTATGTATCCACTGGTCTGTTGATGCGTATTTTGGTGAATTCCATATTTTAGCTATTGTTAGTTGTGCTGCTATGAACATGGGTATACATGTACCTCTGTTATGTGTTGTTTTGGCCTCTTTTTGATATATTCCCAGGAGGGGTGTCACTGGATTGAAGGGGATGTTTATTTCCATTCTTTTGAGAGATCTCCAAAGTCTCAGAGATTCTTCTCTCATTCTCTCCCTTCCCCTACTCTCTCCCTTTCCCCCAATCTATCTCCCCCATTTCAAAAGAATTGTCTTAAGTTTGGATAGTTTCTCTGTTGTTTGTGGTGTTCTTTGGTGAAGCTTTTTTTTAAAATTTGGTTTATACAGTTCTTCATTTCCAAGATTTCTGTTTGATTTTGTTTCATGATCTCCATCATTTTTCCAGATTTCTTACTCAGATTATGAATTATTTTATTTCAATTTCATTGGGCTGTCTTCTATATTATCTTGAATATTGTTTCTTTATAGTAATTCTTATGAGTCCTTTATCAAATGTTTCATTGATAATCTTTTTCTTCAAGGTCTGGTGGTGGTAAATTACTGTATTTCTTTGGAGATGTACCTCATTTTTTCTTATTTTTTGTGATCCTCCTTTGAGATTTGCACATACGGTGAGTCAGTTGTCTCCATCACTTTCTTTAAAAGAAGATCTTTCTTCAAGCAATATATCTTGGAATGTCAGTTTCACAGACTATATTAGCTTTGATTCTAAAGTGGCACCACAGCAGAGTATCCCTATACTTTCTTTGGTTGTAATTGATGGCTTGTGTGCAATTTGTGTGATGGCAGGGATGGAGAGCCTTTCTGTTTCCAAGAGCCACATGAGTTAGGGGCTGTCCAGCAGTGCAGGCAGGTGGTACAACAGTAGCAGTCTAAGGTCCATTATTTGGTCACACTGGCAGTGGGAGAGGTGGCACTGGAAACATGGAGCATGGTGGGTATTTCCTGATCATTGGTGGCATGCTCATGGGCCCAGTGGCAGCTCAGGCAGTAGGGAGAGACAACGGTGATGGTGGAGACCATGCAGTGCAGAAGGCATTCTTGAGCCCATTGGTAGTTGGGTCAACTATGTGGCTTGGTCTGAATATGGCAGCAGTTTGGCCAACTATGCAGCTTGGATGGATTCAAAACATTTCTTACTAACACACACTTGGTGATACAGAATTAAGATGGATACCAGCCTCAGGATGCTATCTCTCCCTGGCTGGTGGTACCTTTTATCATTTTCCTCCTGTGTGAGGTCTTTGGTTGGTCCAGTTGTCCTCCCCAAACTTTTGCTCCACTTTCTTACAGAAATTCCCAGACTGCAAATGCCCCCTCTGACTACTTCATTCTCCCTGGAGTGGAAATACTGGTGAAGTGTTCCTACCATACTTCTCTTATACATAGATTTCTAGTTTATGGGATAATAATTTGTATAATGCAGTCTCTTTCTTTGAGCCAAAGATATTTCCATCCATAAATAACCGACCAGTGATGAATATCCTGTACTGAAGATCTGTCTGTAGCTGGGAACTGAGATTAAAGCCAGTGATATGTAGGCTATAAGAACTAATAATGTATTTTTTCTCTTATGTGATATGCAAAGTTTTTCAGGAAGATGTTGGAAGACAGAATAAATTAGGCATTTTTAATGACAGAGTTAAGAGCATTATAATGTGTACCAAGTTTCCCACCCACACTGTCTGATGCTTGATAATGAGCTATTATTGTGGTTTGCCTTTCTGCTATATGAATACAGAGAACTAGACCTACTGAAAAGCAGTCGTATCCTAAACTGAATGACAATCAGGTAGGTGGTGGTTCATCCCTCTTCTCATTGTCAGCTTACAAATCACAGCAGTTAGATGTCAGTAGTACTGAGGTTTATCTGCTAGAGAAAATGACCGGAAGGAGCACCAAGACCTGAGAAGTGAAAGGAGAGTGGGAGACCCTCCGGTGGAGTCACTTAGAGGATTTACTGATGTCCAGACTGGAAAGGTCACTAATAGGCACACTTATTTTTTAATTTTTAATTTTTTTCCAGCATTGCTTAGACTAGAATGTGCCTCCCTTTCGTGGTCTTTGAGTTTTGAGAGTCAGCATTTCTAAAAAGCTCCCAGCTGCTGCTGCTTCTCTTAGCATCACATTTTTAGTAGGAAGATTTTAAATGTAAACTGCAAATCACCCCCACCTCGATCACTTACTAGCCACATGCAGAACAGATCAGCTGCCTAGGTGGTGTTAGAGAGGACACTTGGTTACGAATCGCCTACTCCATGGCAGAGAATGTGACAAGGGATTTTTGTGCAATGCCTTATTTAATTTTGATTACAACATTGTAATACAAACACAGTTATCCCTAATGGTGAATGAGAAAGTATTTTGCTTTAGAATGTTTGGTCATTCATCTACTGTATCCGAGTCTGGATAAGAGATGACAGCATTTCCAACACGTGACCTTGCCTCAAATTTAATAAGCACTTGGTAAGTTCTGTCAATTGATCCAATGGCTCTTCGAGTTTATATTTCTCAAGGCAAAATAAAACCCTCTCAAACCTACTCAAGCTTGCCTCTGTTTAGACCCCTGAGACATGTGGTAAGAGTTTATGGATTGGTTTGGCATATACACTACTATTAGAGCAAGAAATTTTAAAAGGCCATCCTGAACAATTTGAATTTTCCTTGAGATCTCAAGAAAGGTAAATTCTTGAAAGTCTGAAATGATTATCAGAGTTATTCCATATATTTGTTCACTGTACAACTTATACAAACATACATAGATCTTATGATGATAAATGAAAAATCTTAAAATCCACAAATACGCAGATACAAAAGCACAGCTCTCACTCACTTTAAAGAAGATAAGAGTTAATTTATTCTAGTGGCAAAAAGGTGTGACCATAACCTGGGAATTTGGGTTTGGATTTCCCTAAATACTGCATTCTAATGAGTTAGCAGTTACATGCAGTATTTATAATTACAGACCAAAGAAAGCCATAAATCAAAGCACTTTTTAAAGCATTGCTGGAGTATCAGGAAGGTAGGTTAAGCTAAGATGGGGAACCTCTGCTCTAGGCCTCAGGTGCCATCTGAGGACAAACTCAGCTCTCCAGTAGTTGGAGAGCTAGGGGGTCTGCTGTTACATTTCAAAGGAGTTCCCTTGTAATTTCAGGAATGTTGTGGCAGGAGCGGAGGAGAAACAGCACATGCCCATAAGGTGGGCTAAGACAGGTCCAAGATAATTTGGCTGTGAGACATTCCATTCTCCCCACTAATCAGTCCATCTTGGAGAATTGTTGATGCAGACATTGTGTTGGCTTTTGGGGGGTGGGGCTTCCTTTCACTAATGCCAAACTCAAGCTTCACAGGAGGAAGCCACCCATTTATGGGGCTCTGTGTTCCTCTGTGATAGAGGCATATTTCCATGTGATATCGTTGTCTATCTGCCAGAGGGGCAATTTATTTCACTGTATAACCTTTCCCATAGGGTCAGCACACTGATAAATTTTTCCATCATCATGCATCTAATACTATCTCTTCTTTGCTTTTGAAAGATATCATTATGGAGTATAGAGTTATAGGTTGACATTTTTCCCAGTGACTGAAAGATGTTATTCCACTATTTTCTTACATCACTTCCTGTGAAAAATCTCTCATTCTTCTTCTTCCATCTGCCTTGAGGTTTTGTCTTCATTAGTCAAGGGTTTCAAATAATCTGTGATGTTACTAGATTTTGACCAATATGATTGTGATATACCCTGGGCCAGTTTTCTTCATGCTTAACTTAGACTTTGGTTGGGGTTCTTGGATCTGTGGGTTTATAATTTTCATCAGATTTGAGAGGCTTTGGCCATTATTCATGCAAATATTTCTCTGTTCTCTTTCTTAGGGAAGAGATTATCCAATTATGTGCATGCTAGATTATCTGAAGTTGTCTTATGGTTTGCTGAGTTCTTCAGGTTTTTTTTTCTCTGTTTCATTTTGGATAATTCCTATTTCTGGGTCTTCAAGCTCATTTATCTTTTCTGCAATGTCTAAGGGGTTTATCCCATTAATTGTATTTTTCATCTTACACACTATAGTTTTTTTAGTCTAGAGTTCAATGAAACGTTTTTTAAAATATCTTCTATGTCTCTGTTTGACATGTTCAGTCTTCTATAATAGGCTTTGAGCTTATAGGATATGGGGTAATAACTACATGGATGGCTTTGCCTCTTATTTCTAGCTTTGATGTCAATTCTGGGCCAGTTTTAATTGGTTAGATTTTCTCTTCATTGTGGGTCCATTTCTCAGCTTATATGCATGCTTGGTAATTTTTTGTTGTGTGATAGACATTGTGAATTTTATTGGCTGGCTTGTTGCATATTCTTGTATTCTTAAAAATCCATTTTTTATAGGATATGAACCTTACTGGAAAACAGTTTTATCCTTCCAGGTCTTGCTTTTAAGTTTTTAAAGTCAAGACAGAAGTAGCACTTAGTAGATATATTATTTTCCATGGATGAGGCATGAGTCTTTGCAGACTTTTCCCCATGACCCAAAGATTTTTGAGAATTTTCTAGTTTGTCAGTAGGAATAGGTGCTATTCCCTGTATGAGTCCCTCTTGTGCTTGTAGATGGTTATTTCCCCATCCTGAGGTGATCTTCTCACATACTTGCAAGTAGCCTCCTGGAAACCCAAGAAGGGCTCTCTCAGACATTCAGAGTGTCCTCTAGCTGTGTTCTTCTACACACTCTACATGATATAATATCCTCTGGCTTACCTGACTTCTCAGCAAATGGAATCTACTGGGCTCCACTTAAGTGTCGTTTCTCCATGCTATTACCTGTAAAGTCAAGGAAGTTAGGAGGGGTGGATTATTTTATGCTTTTGCTTTAGGTCACTGCCCTTAGTTGAAGGTTTTAAACACAGTTAAATTTTGGTCAAGTTTTTTTTTTTTTTTTTTTTTTGGTTGTTTCACTTGGTCTCTGTTGTTCCATGTTGTTCAGAGATGGAAATTCCTGTAGTCGCACTTTGACATAAAAGGATTATACAAGAAGCAAGACTCATAGCAACCTAGTTCTAAATATCTTTTTGAATTCAAGAAATCTTCACATTCTGTACTCCCTAAACCATAGACTTGCAATCACATTAACTGGAGATGCCTCAGTCAGTTTGGAGAAAGTTAGGACGCTGCTTCTCTTGCCTTCGTCCGCCTACTCCATCACCTAACAAGTCATTGAATGAGTGTGGAGGTTTGGATCCGGAGTGTCCCCCAGAAGCCTCATGTTCCTATGGATACTGTGTACTGTTGGGAGGTGGATCCTGGCTGGAAGGGGCAGATGCTTAGGGATTAACCTGGAGGGGCTGTGCTGGTTCTGCCTTCCTCCCAGACTTCTCTCTGTTCTGCCATTTTGTGAAAATCTCTGTCTCTGGGACTCCGGCTCTGGCTCTGGACCCAGCTTCAGCCCTGTCATGTAATTCCACCATTTTCCAGTCACCCACCCATGAAAGGACTGAGATATTCTGAACCGTGAGCTACAATAAATCTTTCCTCCCTGAAGTTGTAGACGTCAGGTATTGAGTGACAGTGACAAGAAAGTAAGACCACGAGCATTGCCAGGCACTATGCTAGGCACCAAGACGCAGAAATGAACAGTTGGACGAGGAAATCACACTCTTGTGCACACTTGTTGAGTACTTATTAGTGGCCTGCTGGGCCCTGTGCTAGAACCTAACTCACATTATCTCAATCTTCATAGCCATTCTATGAAGTAGAAACTATCCTTATACTGACAAGGAAGCTGAGATCACGGAACTGCTAAGTGTTGAGGCAGAGCTGCAAACCCAGGCAGTCGGACTGAAGAACTCCTCTTTCATCTCTGTGGAAGATTTGAGGTGGAGCTACTGGACAAAACTCAGCT
Organism: Ctenodactylus gundi; assembly: GCA_004027205.1. Lineage (NCBI taxonomy): Eukaryota > Metazoa > Chordata > Mammalia > Rodentia > Ctenodactylidae > Ctenodactylus > Ctenodactylus gundi. Next base: position 161,637 of record PVKB01003296.1, on the reverse strand, counting down.
TGCAGTTTTGGCTACATCAGTGTTGTACGAAAAATTAAATTTGAATTTCCTGAAATTTTCCAGATCAAGACAGTCCATACTCTTTTCTGCCATTTTAAATCTAATCTGTTTTTTTCATTTACTGTGTGGCCCAAGAAAACATTTGGATTAAATTTCTGCTCACATCTAATCTGCCTTTTTCTCCAGGTAGTTCTGGTGCATTCTTCTTATTTCTGAGTTACCTTACCTATACCTCAGGGAACTTTTTTTCACAAGAACACTCATATGTATTTTTACTTTTTTTTCTCCTTATGATTCCTTTTTAATGTTCTATAAGGTTATTCCAGTTTATCTCAGACTTTTCTTATTCTCCCTTCTGTTTTTGGTCCTTTTTCTCCATGGACTCTGGTAGTGGCCAGTGTTCCCCAGGATTGTTGTCAGTAATACCAGACCATGAAGAACAAGGAAAGACGTGAAAATTCATATCATGAAAGAAGAAAAAATCTTAAGAATGAAACCCTTGGAAATCTAATGTATTTCTTCAAATATCAAAACTAAACCAACAAAAGAAGCCACAGTTTTCTGACTTTCTCTTCTCCATTAAAATGGCATTAAGAGGAAATGCAAAGTTTGATGTGTTCATGTGTTACGGTTTGGAGCTGGAAGATCTGCCGAAGTTCCACATATTAAAGGCTTGGTCTCCAGCTTGGCACTATGGGGAGGTGATGAAAACTCGAGGATGTAGTTCCGAGTGGGAAGTCTTAGGTCATCCCTCAGGGAGTGTGGTACTCCAGCCTTTTCTTCTACCTCTTTTTTGTTTCCAGCCATAGATGATTGGCTGTGTTCCTCCATGTTTCCTACCAAGATGTATTGCCATAGACCTGAAGGACTTGCTCTGTTAGTCATGGACTGAATTTCCAAACCCAGGAGCCAAAATAAACCTTTTTAATATAAGTTTATAGGTTTGTTATTAGGTTGTATTTGTTATGGCAATGGAAAGCTGATTAATACATTAAATATTGCGGTATTTTGTTTTAAATATAGTGTCTCTGGGCTTGCCTGGGAGGCAAACCATAGTTTGTTGTGTTATTTTTTATAAAAGCAAAAATGAATTTAGGATTTTAAATAATTGATAGATGAATACAATTTTGAAGCCATCTATAAGTTTTTCTAGATAAAGTACTCAGAATTTGAACCTTCTGACTGTACTACAAATTCCTTAATACTTTCCGTTGAATTTTCTGATATGCAAAGTAACATACGCAAGTTAGAAATTCTTATTTTTGCTATGATGCTCTTCTTTTCACCTCCCATTTGTATCAGAAGAACCTCACCGAGGCTGAACATGCCTTATAGTTGGTGGTGACTCTGTTTCTAAATCATCCTGGGATAGAGCTGAAAGACACTGTGTTAACTAAAATAATCCAGGCACAGAAAGACACATACTTCATAATTTCACTTATATGTGGGAAGTAAAAAACATTAATCGCATAACATCAGAGAGTAGAAGGGAAATTACCTAGACAGTAAGAGAGGGCTGGGTGGGGTCAAAGGATACAAAATTTCTGTTAGGAGGAATTGAAAAATACAAATTTTTGCATTTAAACAGTGTTGTAATTCCCAGAGAAGGCAAATAGAGCGCATTTAAGTTCTGTGAAGCAGAAATAGGCAAGCGAATCCTAGTGGTCAGTCAGGTGAGTAATCAGCAGGTTGGGTTTGACCCGGCCAGTTCCTCTGATTTACTTCCTACTTTAGTTTCTGGTTGCTGTTGTAACAAATTGTAACAAACGTAGTGTCTCAAAAAACACAAATGTATTATCTTATAGTTCTTGAGGTGAAAAAAATCTAAAAAGAATCTGACTGGGCTAAATTTAAGTATTGACAGAACTATGCTTCTTCTGGAGGTGCTAGGGGAGGGCTGGCTTTCTGCTCCCGGAGGCTGTCTGCATTTCTTGGCTAACTACTTTCCTCTTCCATCTCCAGAGCCAGCCTCAGCCAGTAGAGTCTTTCTCGTGATACCATGCCTCTTGGCTGACTCTCAAGCCTCTCTTGTTTTTAAACGATTCTGATAAATTTCACTATGTTCACTCACATAATCCAGGAAAATACCTCTATTTAAAAATCTTAAATTTAATCATGTATGCAAAATAAAAGCAACATGGCGATTACACTGGGAACATTTTGGGAGGCTGCTAGTCCGTGTACTGCACTCTGTATAAAGAGCCAAGTTAAGTACCTTTACTGAGCCAGCTGAAATAGCACATGGGATATCAATTTGCGATCCTCACTGTTGCCATGTTCGGTGTTAGGAAGGCACGTAATGAATATGATAGTCTCTGACCTTTGGACAATCGTGCTGGACAATGAAGAGCAGCACACAAAGCAATAAGGACCATGGCCCAGAAAGGGAAGTACCATATGGTGTGCAGCCATGGGTGCCACTAGCGGCACTCCTGGTTGATGCCTACAAGTCAGATATTGGCATTTTAGATGGAGGAAGAAACCCATGTTATGTTTTACTCTGGGAGAAAACTGAAGTTTTCCAGGGAAAGTAAGAAAGCAAGATGTTGAACTGGGCTTAGAGTTCTGGTATCCTGATGCCCAGTTCACGTCTTCTGCCACTGTACAGCACCTGCCTACCATTCACAGCCACCTTCTAGATCACTCCTGTGCATCACCCACTGCTACCTCTTCCTGTCATTACGTTTCTGTCCTTACTGTCCCAAAAATGTACCAAAAAAGAAAATTACATTTCCTTGCATTAATATATTTATTCATGCTAGACTCTGGACCAGACTTGTAAACACAAAGGTGAAAAAGACTCATTTCCCTTCAAGGATGGTGCAGTCATCTTAAGCACTGGAGCACATGAAGCAGTCTGCTCCTCATTGGTCAGTCTTCTGGCTTTAATACTGGGCTCACCCTCTCTCCCCTCTCTCCTTCCTTCCCTTTGTTATAGAGATAAGCAGAAGGCTAATGGGAGAGAGTTCCATATTCAAAAGAAAGTTTTCATCTGCTCTAAGGTATTAAAAGCTGTAAGATCTAAGCCCAATATGGCAAGGGTCAAATCCTGCTGCCCTCCTAAATCCTGTAGCCCAGCATTGAGGTAAACTGGCAAGATGTGAACTCCAGAGGGTTTAGTTGCTCTGCCCCTAAGGCATTGTCCCTAGCTGCAGCCCCATGGGTTTTTTTATTTTGGGGATGGGGGATGGGGGTTGACTCTGCTCACAGCCTATGGCCTTCCTAGCAGACAACCCACTTTTTGTCATCTCCAAAGTTTGGGGGTCCCCATTGAATTCTGGGCTTCTTCACAACTTCATGCACTTTCCTCCCAGGGATACACTGCCTAGCATCTCAGACCTTATTCTGAAATCTGGGTAGAAGCCTCCATGACCCTATACCTCTTGCATTCTGAGTACCTATGAAGCCAGCACTACGTGTATGATGCCAAGGTCTTCTGTTGGCTTGAGCAGTAGTCTGGGCTCCGAGGACCATGGCAGTCACCATAGCCTCTGAGTGGCTATATGGCTGAACCACTCGAAGATTCATTTTTCTAGGTTGTTCTGCCTTGGGAGTCTCTTTTCAGAGCACAGTTTTTTGCCTTTCCACCCTTGAATAGGTAAAGGGTGGGGTCTTGCTCACTCTTGAGATGTGCCCAAGGCATCTTTTCTTTCAGTCCTGATTCCAAATACCCGGCTTCTTTTTAATGGTGATTCCTTTAGCTACCATGTTGTCTCTTGCCCCACATTGGCAGCCTGTTTCAGACTGGCAAAATTGCAAGCTTCATACATACATACATACATACATACATGTCTGCCATTTTTCCTGCTTTTCAGTGTAGAGCTGACCAAAAGTTAGAATCAAGACCCATGTGGCAGCCTGAACATTGGGCTGTCTTGAAATTTCCACTACCAGATTGTGTTCCATTGCCCTTAATCTCACCTTCAAGCAAAGTCTTAGGAAAGGGGCAAAATGCCAACACACTTTAGCCAAAGCACAGCACTCATAATTTTTAGACCAATTGCCAATACAGTTCTTCTCATCTAAACTTCTTGAGCCTGGCCTTTCAATTGCAGTTCTCTTGGTATTCTGGTCTTCAGACCTCACCCAGGATCTCCCATCAAGCTTGGCTCACAGCATTCTAAGGCTTCTCTAACTGGCATCTTCAGTCCTTTCCAAACTCCTGCCACAAACCAGTTCCAAAGGCTTTTAAACCACATAGTTGGGTAAAGTCAAAGCACAGACCCACACTTCTCTGCTACTAATTTCTGTGTAAGCTAGCAGTATTCTTCCAGGTTATGTCTCAGTGATCTACCCTTTCCAGGTCAAGCCCCAGTGACCTGCTTCTTCTGACCAGGCCACACTTCTTAAGAGCACATGGTTCCATAGATTTTTCTACAACATCCAAATACAAGAGTCTTTTGAGGATTTTCCAGATCCAAACAATAGCATGAAGTATAGTTAACTCCAGTGAGTCAACACTGGGAAGTGGTGGCCAAAATTTCACTGCCACTGCAGACAACATTAGCAAATGACAGAAGAGTCTCCGCGAAGGGAAGAATGGCAATACAACACTATAGAACCCAAATCATGGCTGAAATGTTGCACATGGCTTTGGAAAATTCTCTTAGAAAGTGATAAACGTAACCATGTTTATGGGCACATGCTTTTCAGAGAGGTCGTGGTAAGAGTAAAATCTGGAGGCTTCCCAGTGGGTTTGAATCCCCCTGCCCAGTGACAGAGGTAAGTTTGAGCAGGTTACTTAACCTTTAATGCACATTTTTCCTACATGTGAAATGGCATAAAGTGAGGGTTGTGTGAGACCAGGGGCTTGGAAGAGTGCTTGGAACAGAATGAGGTCTGGGTGGTTCTTCAAAGGGACAAAAGGGAACCCCCTACCACCTTTCCCTGTGAGAACCGTTGGAAAAGTGGATAGGAGTCACCTATCTGAGGCAAGAGACTCACTTATCTCTTGGCCCCAAGGGTTCAGCTGTGAGTGAAAGCCACATGCAGAAGTATTTGCACTGTCACATGAACACCGTTCCTGAGGAGACAGTAACACCTACACTTGCTCACTCTAGCTAGATAGGCACAGTACAGAGGCCAACGTAATGAACCAGTGAATTTACTGGGTGATTTGCAGGGCTACAAATGAGGAGCTACCTACAGAGGCATAGGCGAAAGGTTAGTTACTGGAGAGTGGGAGAGAGGTCACTTACAGGCTGTTGGATAACTCAGAAGAAAATTGAGAAACAAAATAGCCCACCCTAGCAGAGATGGCCACTCTCACAACCTGCAGAGTGCTTCTGGGGACTGCCTACTGCTGCTGCTTCCTCCTGACTTAACTCTGAGGGCTACACTTTTTGACTCTGCTCCTTTTACTCCCTCCACCCCTTACATTCACCTTCTTCACCTGGTTACCTCCATGCCCTTAAATACCACCAGGCATAGAGTCACGCTGGAGGGCAACTCTGGATAATGACCACGGGCTGCATGTCCGTGTGGGGGTGGGGCTCCTGGCCCTGAGCGCTCTACCTAGCCCCTCCTATTGTGTGCACCTGTGAGCTTTCTGTCCCCCTCCCTCCAAGGAGGATTTGCTATACAACATACCCTCACATGGCCCAGCTCTCAAAACAATGTGGATAAAATACCACTGGCTCAGTTGGGCAACTTTCTGTTGCAAGGAATAGAGTCCCAGTACAAAATAACTAATAGAAAAGAATGAAGGGAAAGTTTAATGACATTATTGAATAAGCCAGAGAGGGTGATTTCATTCACTCTTGGACTCACACCATGGTGTAGAAATCTGTCTCCATCTGGTCTCTGCTGGGAATCGGGAAGGAGATTCTAAGAGGCTCTGCAGGGTGAAGCAAGGTCTTCAGCATCCCAGTTTCCACTCCCAAGGCCTGGCCATTCACACTCACTGCACACTCTGGGGATCCACCTTCCCTGGCCCAAGCAGTGGTGCTGGCTGGCTGAACCAGATTCACATGGTGTCCCTAAAGTGAGGGTAAGGACCTATAGGGCAGAGCTCCCAGCTCAACTCTCAGAATCTAAGAGTGAAGTGGCTGCCCAAGAGGAAATGAAGCTGCTTCCCCGTCAAAGGGGGGATGTAAGGTGGACAGGAGAAAAGAGCAGTTGACTAATCAGATGTCCGTGTCACCCACATGGTTTAGGACAAGTGAAACCCTTGTTTTTGTTTTTCCACATGAAGGCCAGGAAGAAATCTTCAGCCACACTTCCTAAAGCTCCGTGTAACTAGTTCTCCCCTCGTATGCCACCACTGTGCTCAACACCATCGCCTTGCCAGATTCCCCCTCCTCTGTCTACCTGGTTCTCTTACACAGAAGGTGAGAACTGGTCCAACAGGTAGCACAGGGGAGAGACTTGGGCCAGCAGTGTACTGGAGGAGGAGCTGGGACACATGTAACTTGATTGTATTATCACACCAGGAAAATCTGATTTCTCGCGAGATGGAAGAGAAGTGAGTTCCCAGTTCTGGAGGATGGAACATTAGGGACCCAGAGGTTTCAAACTCTGCTGCCTCATATAAACTTTATACAGTTCTGCTTTCTATATGTTAAAGAAGAAAACAATTTTTTCTAACTACTTTCAAGGATGTTGCTAATCATTTAAAGCTGGACTTTTAGTCTGGCATATTCAAGACTTCAAGTGCCAGACTTTTTTCTAGCAAACAAACCAGAAAATGGGAAGAAATAGTAAAAAACAAACAAAAAGCATTCACAATTAAGGTTTTAAAAAGTCAGCTTCATTAAAGAGTTGGGATGAAAACAAGGATCATGTCCTTCAGAGTATTTCAGAGCTACCTAATAGATCATAAATTATTCTAAAACAAAATTATAACTTGGGCAAGACACCCCGAACATTTAACTAGGTATTTAATCTCTGACTAGTATGTACTGGAAGGTCCTCAGTAAGCTCAGTTTTATTTCTCCGAGTTACATTTATTGAGAATTTTATTGTTGGTTAATGGCCAAAGCAGATATATGAGAACACCTTTAAAATAGTCAAGATTGGAATGACTGGAACTCTGATAAGTCAGAAGTCTAGGAGCTCAGGTTCTGTGTGGTCAGGAAGCTTCAGATTTCTCCTTCCCTGCTGACCCTTCCCCATCAAGAATTCTTGGCCTGACCCAGGTTCTTGCCAGGTACCTCCAGGTTAAGGTGGCCTTGCCTTCCATCCAGACCTTGGGGGGCCCGGGCTGTCATTAGGAAGCCTTATTCTTCTGCCCACTCCCTTGGCAACCTAGATGTGGAGTGTCATGTGTCACCAGCCTCACGGACTATCATCTCACCTGGGGAGGCTCAGTCTAATTTACCAAAAAGTCAGTTATGGATAACATGATTTCCAGAAGAGTTGCTCAAATGAGAGATGGTCTTGACTGTCTATAAAATTTACCTGTGGGCCTGCTGTCCTAATAAGCAGCTTATCTTTACCCCTCAACTCTGGCTTTTTACAAGTTTCACTGAGCCCAGCCTGGCATCCTGATGTGGGGACACCTTAAGGGCTTCGGAGGAAGCCAGGCCGAGAAATGTGATGCTGGGCTTACTTTCAGGAGCCCTTGGAAAGCTACTCACACACGTGTTAGTATTCCTCTTGCATGAGCTGGAATTCCAGTGTGCGGCTTTATTGCAGACACCCACCATCCCAAGTCACGGGCCATCAAGGGAGAGTGTAGAAGGTTTTGGTCCAAGGTGGTATACTAGATAGGGTAGGGGAGTGCATCCAGGTCACCTGGGGCTCTGCAGAGGTACAAAGGCTTTGCCAGCTCCTTCTAGTAGAGTAGGCTGCAGACTTACTGCGAGGGTTTTACTGGTGTCACTTAGGGACAGAAGCTGTGTGTGCCCTAGGGTTACTTTTGCACAATTCAAATGTGCTCTCTAATCACCAGTGAGAGCTAAGTTTTGGTTTAAGAACTTAAATTCCTGCCAGCAATTAAGCAGCTGTGGGAACCACAAGCAATTACTGCATCACTTCACATGTTTCAAACAACACATCCAATCCTAGTAGTTATGGCATCAGCTCAGAACAGCCGGCTCTTCCGATCAATTAAACTCCTTGTGCCTGCCAATCACACTTGATGTTGCCACCTCACATCTATTTCACAGTGACCTGGTGAATAGAATGACTTCTCTGGGCTCAATCAGCCCCATTCTGGACGAGCTGGCCTTTAAAGAGATTTTCCAGTGTCTCTGGGGTGCACACCCCTATTCCATTTCTCCCTGAGGGGGAAATCTCAAGTCTCCAAGAATAGTAATGTTGCTCCCTAGTTACCCATTTGTTTTGTCTCAGGACACCATAAATGATCACACTAATTGTGTGTACAGGCAGGTCCCTCCTGTTAGTTTAGTTTTGTCACCAGATAATGCGTGCTTACTAGAGGGAAAAAAGGAACACACAACTAAGCCAAATGGAGAATAAGTTCTTCCCGGAACTAAAACATATTTGATGGGACAAAGACACACAAAGGGTACAGAAAACCTTTCACAGAAGAATACATTTATATAGCCAGCAAACATGTGAAAAGATGCTGAAATTCCCTAGTTGTCAGAAAAATGCAAATTAGTGTTAGACAACAATATACTACTTAGACTAGTAAAAAGCTATAATATTACTACACTCTGGTGGGGCTGAGGAGGGCCGGGGAATTTACTGTGATGCTTTGCTGGTGGACTCTGATGGGCTAGAATTCTTGGAGAGAAATTTGACAACGGTTAACTAAAATTAAAAGTACAAATTCCTCTTGACCAGCAACTCCACCCCTAGACGTATGGCCTGATAGAAATAAAAGCTGCAGGTCCTTTCGGAGGAAAGAGGCAGGAAATGAGAATGTTTAGCATTAGGGTAGGAGCTCAGTAATTTATGTATTTGTCCTACACATAGAGAGATTTTTGCTCTCATAAAAGGTGAATTACACCTAAACCAGATAATTCCCATAAGGTACTGTTAAATGAGAAAAAAAAAGGACTTAAATTTACAGAATATGACCAGAAAATAGAGTATGTGCATGAGTCCATCTGTATGGGATTATAGAAGTAAGGAGAATAATCCGAAAGATATGTAGGAGGTTGTTAGGATTGGTTACCTCAGGGTGGGAGAGGGGAAAAGAGAGGGCAGAACTAAGTTTTAAATAAAATGTTAGAAGTGATTTATGTCTGTGACTGTGCTTATGCCTTTATAAAAATAATTACACATGTGTTATATGGGCTAAATTGTGTCCTCCTGAAAAGGATATTTTGAAGTCCTAATCTTGGTGTGTGACCATATTTGGAAATAGGGTGTTTACAGAAGCAGTCAAGCTAAAATGAGATCACTGGGGTGGACCCTAATTTAGGGGGACTGTTGGCTTTATGATAGGGATGAATTTGACAAAGATAACATGATAACCCACCGGGAGAACAACATTCTGTGTCTTAGTCACTTTCTTGTTTCAGGGTACAATACCCGACACCACAACATAAAGGAAGGAAGGCCGATTTTAGCTGACAGTTTCAGAGGTCTTGGTCCATTCACGGCCAGCTCTAGCAAAGGGCCTGGTGGAGAGGAAAACCACTCATGTCATGGTGACCAAACGGTAGAGTGATGGAAGAAGCTAGAGAGGGAGACATCCCTTCCAAATCCCTGTGGCCCATCCCTCCAACTAGGTCCCATCTTCTAACAGCACATGAAGTTATCAACGATTGAATCCATGATATGAGGGTAGCACCCTTATGATCTAGTCACCCTTTAAAACACATGAGACTTTTGGGGGACATTTTGGGATTAAACCATAATAAAATTGAGGAAGGCAAAACATTGCTGGCAAATCATCCCAAGCCAGCAAGGGGCAAAGCACTACTGCACAGGTTCCCTGGGGAGCGTGGCCCTGCCCCGTCTTGATTTCAGTCTGATAGTCTCCAGAACTGTGGCAAAAACTCTTGTTTTATCTAAGACCGAAAAAAAAATCACTATAAATTCAGAGGCATATTATATGCCTCAATCCTCATGGATAGCATTATATATTTTTTTATTCTTGATTTGTCTGCCACACAAAAATCTTTGTATCCACCTTTAAAAAAATTTTTGGAACGTGTAACTGTGGGGCTGTGTACATTTTATAGACTCAGGGCTGGTGGCCGAGTTGGACCAGGCAGCTACAGGAGACTGAGCAAAGGGAGGAGATGGGGAGGCAGGATGAGCAACCAGCAGCCTCAGATAATCTGCAATGAATGACTCTCAAGCCTCTTGGAAACGAAGAACACAAGGTCATAACTTGCTTTAAGTGAGTCTAATTCCAGTCCAGCTGTGGCCAGATCGTGTTAATTTCTAACAGCTGCCCATTTGAGAGTGGCTGTCGGAAAAGTGACAGGACGGTGAATTGTGAGTTAAGGACTTTAGACGTGCAGTCAAGGGTTGATTCCAGCTCGTCTTAATACAGACACTGCCGCTGACAGTTGTGTGTGGGAGCCCATATTGTGTAAGGGCAAACTGATCTGGTTTTTTGATGTAAAGATAGATAATGGGAACAAAGTTGTAAATAAGAACTTGGAAGTAAATTTGTCCTCTAAGAGTGGAATCTGGAAGAACCAATAGAAAAGAGATTAAATCAAGGATGACTAGAAGTTACACCTGACTCCCGAAAGAAACTGGGGACTGAAGACCTCAGAGTCGGCTACAATATCATGATCACATGAGACAGATTATCCCAGCAGAAGGCTGCCAACCCATGGAGTCTGGAGCAGAAGATCAAAGATGGAATACGTCAGTTCCTCCAATAACAAGCCAGGAAGAACCTATGAGTCTCTAGGTTACTGTAGTGTTTTTTTGGAAGATGCCCAGAGTAAAAAGGGAAGTATCAGTCTGTCTGACAAAATGGGAGGGCATTCATCACTAATCCCATCAAACCACACCTCTTGCTGAGACGCTGAGACTGAATGCTTATCCAACGACTGTGCCAATAGATTCTCTACAGGGAGAATATTCTGAGTATCAGTCATCTTTGAAAAGAAACAGGTGATGCTGCTTTGTGAATCAGCCTTTGATGAATCAGTGTGGCGTCTATTCATACATAGATTAGCCAGCTTTCTCCCTAGATAACCATGCTGGGCTGCCTTGTTTTATCTGGCTGTATCACACAGCAGGTAAGTCCCAGAAAGAACAATTGGTTAGCTTGATGGAAAATCCAGATAGTGATGTCTTTAGTCTCGTGTACTCTAGTGGTAAATTGACCAACTGTGGAAACAATCCTGGAAAACAGAGACAAAGTTCTACCTGTGTCAGGCCATTGCAAATGCAAACACAGTAAGTGACATGTAAGTGAATATCACAACTTTTAGCCTATGAATTTGGGGTTCCTGGGCAAAGCAAAACTATATTATGGGCCACCAAATAATAATAATAAAGGCACCATTTGTTGCCTTTGGTTAACAAAGAATGAAACAAGTAGGCCAGCCAAATAAAATTTGTTTTTCCTCAAAGTAGCACTTTTCCTACTGGCTAAGAATCAAATTTATACATGCGTTTATATGAAATTTTTCTAAATATTTTAAATAAAACTCGAATCTCCTGAGCCATACCTACTACTGGGAAACTAAAAGCCTTGATTATTGTTAATTAACATAATCATTTAATTAAGCTTAATTAGTTCATGGCTGTACCAAGAACAATAATCACTGTGCCATGCAAGGTGTGACATGCTTAGCACATGGACATAAACCCTTTGCCCCACGGCTCTTAACCCCATTCGACTCCCCAAAAGAACTTGGATGCCTCTGAAACTGGGTCTGTGCCTGGCTCTGTCCCGTCTTTCTGTGGGTTAGTGTTGCACCAGCCCAAAGGGAGGTCCTGCTGTTCCAATGCTAGCTGCTGGCTGTCTCTCTCACTCATCAGAACCTTGCTTGTAGGATTTGCAGTTGAGAAATCATAGAGGTAGACTTTCTCTTTAGAATTTCTCAGAGCCCAGAAGGGGCCATGTGCTGTAGGTGTTGGCTCTGCTCCCTCACCCAGGTGGGTACTCTGTACTTCCCTAAGGACTACAGGACCATGACTACTGCTGTTAGGTCCAAATATGACAGGCTTCATTATGAGCCTCAGGAAGGTGGATTTAAGAGTTCTTATGAAAATGATCTGGACTAGTGTCCAGATGAGATACAGTCTGTAACCATAACTACACAATGAGGAGACGTGTTGGACCCAGAGTCTGCAAAGCTTCAGGTTTGGTGTTGAGCCTGCAGGCTGAGTGTTTGTGGTTCTCAGGAGATGCTGTGCCACTGTTTTGACATTTAGGAAGGAGTGTGATGTAATTTACTTGTGATAAGTTCCAAGTGTATAAACACACATGCATTCTGTAATGCTGGCCTGAAGCCCAAGTTTTAATGTAGTCTGAGGAGTAAGGAGAGAGCTCTTTAATGCTCCTGTATAATTGATTTTCAGGTTAAATGGCTGATTGTCAACTTTCTGAGATTTGTCAAGGGTGGTAGTGTGACTGCTAGTTTCACTAACATCATTTTTTACCTTTAACCTAATTAAATTATAGTTGGCCGCTTCAAGGTGTTTAGATACCTTAAGTCTGGCTTTATGCAATAATATGAGCTTGCCTTTTATTACAGAAAAAAGAAATGGTAATTCTATAAAGATAATGTAGAACCGACATAAGACATACATCATTCTTTCTCTGAGCCCTTTTTCCTTCCTGCAGGGGAATAGTGGTTGCTGCACTGACGAGCTTCTGGAAGTTTCTGTGCAGATTTTGAGCAGGAATAGTTATTCCAGCTTAGAAATAAGCCACCATGGATTGGAGAAATCATTCAGGACACTTGGTAGAAACTGTTAGGGCCCCCAAGGGATAAAAAGGATGGTGGAGTAAGTTTCCCAGCCTGTGTACCCCCTACTCGTGGTCACAATGTTGGCAATCAGAGGCAGTAGACAGGCCTTTTTTCCCAAGCTCCCTCATAACCTCAGTTAGAATGGGCCAAGCTAAGCCAGCCCATGCAAGTGTGATGTGAGTGTGAAGCCCTGAGTCTCTGACCTTCTAGCTCACCCCCTTGTTCTCTCATCCAAGGAAATACATGGGAAAGCCCATTATTTCTGATCAACAATAAGCCATGCATTGTTTAATTTGTAGGTGTTTTTGTTGTGAAAACGGGGTATACTTGCACAAGATGGCTACAGTACATCGGTAGGTGGAAAAATATTACACGACAACCATTGTTTTGGGGACCGTTGTTGACCGAAATGTTATGTGGCACAGGACTGGATCCTGTCCAGTTGTTATGGTCCGTGTTTGATGTTTTTCAATCTGCTGCCTGGGATAATGTCACTGTATCTCTCCTGCATGTATGCTTCCACTATAAGGGTGTAGAAACCTGTGGGGTGACAAAGGGAAAAAGAAGAGAGGAGGAAGGGTTAGCAGAAAAGGAAGAAAAGAAGTGTTACCATGTTGTTCTTGCTCCGCTCTCCAGGGTCTTGGTTCACTAGTTGCTGATTTAACCAGAACTTTTATAGCCTTTATTATGTGCTATTAAAATAAAGTAACAACCCTATGAAATAAGATCTATTGTTGCTCTCAGTTCTACAGAAAACTAGAAGTGAGTCATTTGCCATAGGTAGAAGTTAATAAAGGCATAGTTTGACTCCAGGGAGCAGCTCTCAACCACTACCACCTGTTGCTTCTTATTTCTAGTATTTTTATGCTTTTAATCAAAAAGTATTATAGTTATGTATACAGTATACTCTATTGGATGTTTGTAAAGGGGATAAAGTATAAATAAGGGGAAAATAACTCCAATAACCCCAACCATCCAAGAAACAACTTCTGTGAAGAATAAATATGAAGCCCCAGGACATTTTCTCCATGTTAGATCATATCACATGTACAATTTTTTCTCCTAGTTTTCCTTTAACATTACACAATAATAATAATTTTCCAGTGGGCCCAGAATGCTTTTCTAATAACACCAAAGGTTTAATTCTAAACTTTCAAATTGCTGCTATTTTTTTATTTGTACCTCTGGTCACATTTTGCCCTTTTTGTTATTGTTTGAAAAACAGAAAATACTTGAGTTTTTAAAAATGCTGTTTGCCAGATTATAAACAGAATATATGTAGGAAAATTAGAAATAAAGAGAAAACTAGCTTTAATTCCTTAAAAGTTTTGTGACACCTTCTCCATCCCAGGAAGTGTTGAAAGCCAAAGATACAATGGTGAGTAAGACAAACCTCCTGCCCTCAAGGAGTTATACTCTGATTTCATAGACTGCTATTGCATAAAAGATTGATAAGAAGAGAAAAAAAAGCTTCATTCACCAATCAGACACAGAACTGCCATTTACAATGAGGTGCAAGACCTTGATGTGCATGTAGTGTTAAAAAATTGGTATCACAAAATGTGTGGTTTCGTATCTTCTTCTGCACTTGGCAGTGCCATTTTCTTTCATTAACTGATAGTCAAAATACACATTCAAGATGGTGTAGTGTAGTTTTCTTTTTTATATATGAAACATAATCACTCCTCCATGGTTGAATGTTTGGACTGTATCCAGAGTTTTAAATTACAACGTGTCAATGAATTTGCTTGTACTTTGAATTTTTTACCTTTTACTATGAAGTAATCCCTAAAAATTAAATATCAGGTTCCCAGAGAATGAACTTGTTGAAAACCCTAAATAAAAACAAAATGCATTTTATCAAGCTCAAATATTTTTCATTCCTACTACGAGTATATGAAGATATTTCTTAATCGGATCTTACCAGTGCTTTTTATTAATATAAAAATAAACCTTTACCAAGATATTTTTATTGACTACTTAATTTGCATATATTCAAATGTGATTAGGTGACACATTTTTAATGATTATTGACTATTTGTGTATTATTTTTTAAGTCTTCTATTAGCATTCTCTACTTTTAATGCCTATTTGTAAAATCATTTTTTATTTATGATTTGCAACTTGGCTTTCCTACCTAAAAGGGCGTTTTGTTTTATTTTCCAACATTTTATTGTGAAAAAATTTCTAACACATAGCAAACCTGGAAGAATTTTATGGTGAACACCTGCACATTCATCACTTAGGTTCTGGCATTTGCTTTAATTTTTTGTCCTTACTCTAATAAATTGCCACAAGCCTGATGGCTTAAAACAAATTTACTAGCTTACAGTTCTGAAGCGAGAAGTCTGAAATGGGTCTCCCTGGACTGAAATGTGGGCAGGACCGTGTTTATTCCTGGAGGTTTTAGAGAAGATTCTGTTGCCTTGCCTTTTCCAGCTTCTAAGAAAGGCTGCCAGCATTCCTTGGCTCCTGTCCGCTATTCTCCAGCTTCAAAGCAGCAGCGTTGCTTCTCTCCGACCCTTCCCCCATTATCTGCTCTCCTGATTTTCCTATTCGGCCTTCCTCTGATGCCTACTTTGAGAGGCGTTCATGACGACACTGGGCTCATGCAAATAATTCCAGATAATCTCACCCCAGGGTCAGTTGATTTAGCTAACTTCATTTCTTCTGAAAACTTAATTCTTCGTAACATTTGCAGGTTCTGGGAATTGGGATGTGGATGTATGTTGGAGGCCATTCTTCTGTAGTATTTTACTATTGTGTCTGATGGAGTGAGAGAAATGATTAGGAAACAGCAGGATGGATAATCTTAATGTTCCATTTCCTTGATATATTACTGTACTAAATAGCTACTTCTGTCTACTCACTTAGCAATCCATCTTCTGAGAAAATATATTTCAAAATAAATTATAAGCATCAATTTTTTATATATGTTAAAGTAAATTGAAAGCTTCTCAAATCCTTCAACATGGACATCATAGAGCTTACAATTATATTTTCTCAGGTAGACCTTACAAAAATGCGCAAATTAAAAGTGTATATTTTCAGATGCAAATATCTGTGTAACCCAAATCCTCTGTTAGGAAATTAGAGTATTGTGCCTCTTCTCAACCGGTCCCTCCTCTCACCTGTACAGAGGCTGATTATTTCAGCATTTATTTTTACCTTTTCTAGATATTAATAAAATTATTCAGCATGTACTTTTGTGTAGAAGGCTTCTTTTCACAGAGGTTTTTCTTTAGATTCATACATGTTGTTGCATGTCTCAGCAATACATTTCTTCATATTGATGATATTCAGTTACATGATTGCTTAAACTTTTGAATTGAGTAAAAAAGGGACTGTCTTGGCCCACATATAAAACTGGATGTCCCAAGACTTTGTCAATGTTTTCTATGTATGGCAACTTTTGGGAATTTAGTGCTTGCATGACTTTTCTCATAGCATTAATTTAACTTCAAACATTATGACAAATTAATCCTGGGCAAATACATTTTTATATTTTATGTTTTTAATATTATATACGGTGATCTTTAATGTCCCCTGGATAGAGTCAATATATTTTGAAAATTTTCTTTCTCATACTTAAACTTATTAAATTGTTTTACAAAGTAGCACCATGAGCCCAAATTTAATAATTAAATAAATCACATGTTTACTTAATAACAATACGTGCCTGTCTCCACAGGCCCACACAAGTGTAGGTGGGTTGAAATATTATTAGTAGTTACTGTGTTTTCCTTGCCAAGTTGTGTGAGCACATGTGGCATCTGATACATGTGGGCTTCCATTTGACTGACTGTATGGTGGGCGCAGGATGCACAGTATTGCACCCCTGGGAAGGTCTATTCTCTAGCACCACACAGTTGAGTCGTGAAAAATATCACTGATGATCACATAACTTAAATCTTTGTGATATTGTGGAGCTGCATCACCAGCTATTCAGGGCCACATACAACCCACAGGCTTTATGAGGACACAACTGCTTTCATGTATTGAATATCACTACTCCATGGTTGATGAATACCTGGGCAGATTTTAGTCATTGGCTACTAGAAAAAATGCTGCCAAGTCTTCATCAGAAATATATTTTTACAATTTTTTAATTGAAAAATTGCATACTTTTTTATGTATGATATGCTTTGAACATCTATGTCCATCTGCCTTGTGGAATGGCTAATAAATCATTAGCCATAGTTACAATGGAACTAACTAATGACTGAATTAGTGAATGAGTTAATTAACATCTATATGACCTCACATACTTTTTAATGGTGAAAATGCTTTAAAATCTGCCTTAATAATTTTTAAATATGCAAAACATTGACTGTAGTCACCATGTCACACAAAAGATCTCTTGAAATCATTCTGCCTGTCTCTGTGGAATTTTGTGCCCTTCGGTCAGCTTCCCCCAGTCGTCACCCTCTCTCTGTCAGCCCTGTGCTGTCGTGTTCTCTGCTTCTATGAATTTGACTTTTTCAGTCTCCACATATTTGTGAGGTCATATGGTATTTGTCCATCTGTGCCTGGCTTATTTCAGTTAACAAGATGTCCTTCAGGCTCCTCTGTGCTGTCACCAATAAAAACACTTCTTTCTTTTTAAAGGCTAAATGTAATAGTATTCTATTGTATATATGTATTCATACCACATTTTCTTTACCCATTAATTTATTAGTGGACACAAAGGTTTATTCCATGTGGCACTGTGAACAATAAACATGGGCATACAGATGCCTCTTGGATATATCGACATGGGAGGACAGGTGACTTTTTCATACAGTGATTTCATTTTCTTTGAATATATATGGAGTAGTGGGCTTGCTGGATTGTATGGTACCACTATTTATAATTTTTTGAGGAAACTTCAGTTTTCCATGGTGATATTAATTTATAATCTTACAAGTAGTGTACAGATGGTCTGCTTTCTTCAAAATGTAGTCAACACTTACCTCTTGACCTTTTGATAATAGCCATTCTAACAGATGCAGTGTGATAGCTCATTGTGGTTCTAATTTGCACTTCCCTTCTCACTAGTGATGTCGAACTTTTTATATGCCTGCTGCCCATTTGCACATCTTCTCCTGCAAAATGTCTGTTTCACCTTCTTAATTCCCTTGCTATTTTCATATTACATTATTTGTGTTCTTGCAGTTGTGTTGTTCATATTTCTCACATGTTTTGGTATGACTTTGTTATCAGATATGATTTAAAAATATTTTCTCCCATCCTATAGGTTGTCTCTTCACTGCTTGCTATTTTGTTGGTTGTGCAGAAGCTCTTAGCTTAATTTAAAACTCTACATTTTTCCTTTTAAGTGTTTTCTTATATATTCTTTTTCCAGATGGCAATCACCTGTTTCAGCCACATTCTTGTGTAGCTCATGACTTGGGCTGGAAATTCTCAGACATAACTTAAGAAAAATTTACCCTTTCACCTGTGTTGTCTTTCCATTAAAACAATGTTGTGGATTTCTCCATTTATCTATCTTTCTTAATTTTATTGAGTAAAATGAAATTTTTTTTCTTTGGTATTTTGTATTTTCTTTGATATTGTGGGACTTTGGTATTTTGGATCTCTATTTCTCTTTCAGTAAATATTTTCTAGTCTTCAAAGAAATAAATAACCACTAACTAACCAAAGACATCTTTTTTTAATAGGCACGTCTCAGAAGTTGGCAGTATTGGCTTGCTTCATTAACTATTGCCCAATAAGAGAAAACTTTCCAAATAAGTACGATTACAGATGGCAGACAGGATGATTGGTTTAATGTTCATAACAGTGTTGCCCTGTCCCTTGAACTCACCCCACTCCTGGGGATGAGTGGTTCACTGTGGCCAGCATTGTGTCATGATCGTAAGTCCTAATAGTCTCTTAGTTTTTCATATTCCTTTCACCATTAAAGACAGTAGTCCTAAATCTTTGTCTTCACCGTAGAACAGGCTATTCCGTACCCAAGGACTCTGATTTTTATTGGCTAGGCAGGACTGAACATCCATATTTTAAAAAATCTTCCCAGATAATTCTACAAGCTGAGAATTCTTGTTCTAACTGCTCATTTGAAGAACTGGAAGACAGTGTTGGTTAGCTATCTGTAACCCGTAGCTTGTCTCCCAAGGGGCTCTTTGATAGACCAAAGGAGAAGAAGGTTCATCGTCCATGTGTAGGTCACATGCTCAGAGTGAAATGTTGTGCGGACTGGCAAGCACACTTGAGCAGGATGGCTGGCACTTGAGGCAGGCAGGAGAAGGGAGGACGAGAGTCCAGCCTGAGAAGCTGGGAGACTGGCTCTAAGGAAAGGAGAGACAGTGGAACTCACTGTCTTTCACTATTGAAAATCAACAAGTATTGGGTGAGGAGTATTGTGATAGAAGGGTGGTGGGTGATACTTTTGTTACCAGATTCATTACAAATATCACTATAATTTGAAGTTAAGGAAAGCTCAGTGCTTGATCTAGTTGGCTAGTCATATTTCATGTGATTTGAATATTCTCATTTAGAAGAAAGATGTTATACTTCTCATATCCTCTTTTTTGAACACCAAAGTTGATGAATGAGGTCTGGCTGATTACCTTACTTGATCTGTGCCACTTCAGAGGCTGTGGTCGGAATACAGATCCTGTCTAAAAAGAGTGAGTTTGTTTTCACAAGCCACGCTCTCACATTTCCCTTCAGCTGCTAGAGGACTCCAGGGCGTAACGATCGGGGTCCAAGTAAGGAGCCAACACAGTTTTCAGCTACCTCCCCAGCAGGCTAGTGTCTCACCGTGTGTCAGTATGCACTGGAACTTTCTAAGGGGCCCTGGGTTCAGTTAGGTTAGGATGCTACTGGGTCCTAAAGGCTAGGGGTGATCACCAGTTCAGGAGAAAATTATAAGAGGCTTCTGTCTACAAGAACTTCCCTGGGCATGAGGATGGAGAGGACACTGGAATTTCCTGAGTCTTCTGTCATCTGTTCTGTAACCATAGAGGGGCTATCATAAACTGTGCCCTGCCCTTCCACATTCTGAGACCAGGTTGTAAAGGTTTCTTCAAATTTGAAATGATTTGAGAGAATCAAGCAGACTGTGACTTGGTGATGGTTTCCATATTAATCAGGGTTCTCCAGGGAAACAGAACTCATAGGATATACAATTCTATAAAGAGATTTATTATAATGAAACAGCTTACATGATGCTAAAGGCTAAAAAACATTCCATGATCTGTTGTCTGAAAGCTGGGGACCTGGGAAAACTGGAATCAGAGTTCCACTCTGAATCCACAGGCCTGCAAGCCAGGAATGCTCCTGGTCTAAGTCTGCAACTGCAGGCAGTAAAAGGCCAGTGTTTCTCCCTTCCTTCCTTTGCCCTTCTGTTGTATCCAAGCTCTCAGCAAGTGGAATGGCCACCCCACCAGAGGCCCATGCTGGGAAGGGCCAGGTTGTTTACTTAGTCCACCTATTCAAGTGCTCATCAATTCTGGAAACACCTTCACAGATATATGTTACCAGCTCACTGAGCATCCTGTAACCTAGTCTGACTAACACATAAAACTAGCCATTACATTTTCAAGTTTCTGAATTGTTTCTGTTATACACTGACAACTGTATATACATCTATAAGAAATATGGCTAAGACAGGTCTGCGCTCAGATAGGCACTGTGGAAAGGCCTGCCCTGACCACAGGCAAAAATGTGACAAGGGCACAGCTGTTTAATTTGTGAATGTCCAGAGATTTCCTGGGGGAACTAGTAATATGAATATTTTGATTCAGTAGATCTGGGTTGGGATCTATAATTCTGCATTTCTAATAAATTCCCAGGTAATGTCTTCTTTACCCTGCTGGCTTGAAGATTATATTTCAAATAGCAAAAATTAAGGAATATAGACAGGTCTGAATGTTCAAAAACACATCATCTATAAGTGCCCAAAACATTATCATTTGAATTGTTTATGGAGTTGTAGACATACAAGAACACAAAGAAGCCTCCATCAGGAAGGAACTTTGGGATTTTATTATAGTGTATAGTGAAATGGGAGAAGCCTGCCAGATCGTGCTTGGCTAAATTATATGTACATTTGTAATTTATTCTTATTAAGAACCTGTTTTGTGTGGGGCATTATGAAAAGTATTGGAACCTGCTAGAAAAGCTGTGCGCTTACTTATTTTTCTCTGCCACAAAATTTGGATACCAATGTTCATACAGGTGACATACTCCTGTGGGCATATGTTAAGCTTATGTACCACTTCCTGTGCAGTGTACATAATTACCTTTTTCTTTCTCACTAAGGAAAGAATGTCAGATACAAATAAAGGAGGTAGACAATGTTGAACCTCTCCTATCCACTGTTCACAATGGTTGGTACTTTGTGATATGAATTGTAGCAGATCTTGGAACTGATTGTGACATCTCAGACAATGCTGTGAGTATAAAACAGTTTTGAAATTTAATATGAAAAAATGTAAAATAACAATAATTTTATCTTATTACATGTCAAAATAGTAACACTTTGACACATTATTAAATAAGCTACATTAAAGTCAATTTATTTGTTTCTTTGACTTTATTTTTAAATTTTTTGGTATAAAAAAGTTCACATAACGTAAAATTTAACATTTTTTGTAAATATGTGAATTCCCATGCTTATAGCAGCACAGTTCTGTGACATTTTAAATATGGTAGAGAATGCAAGCTTGCGTATGTGGCTGCCATTTTGTTTTTACTGGCTAGCGCTGGTTGTAGAGCATAGGTTTCCCTCCCTCCTCTCTCTCTCTCTCTCTCTCTCTCTCTCTCTCTCTCTCTCTCTCTCTCTCTCTCATACTTCTGAGAAATATGATATATGTGAACATCTGGGTCTCCGCTCTGGTTCTCTGTGAGGAGCGGCCCTAAGAGCTGTTGTAACTTTTCTTTTTTCTTCATTTAAAGGAATTAAAGACCTATCCTATGTGTAATTCCATCAGTTTCTGAATTTCTAGTGCATATGTGTACATGTACACAGGCGTGTACTGTTTTTGAAACTTCTTTCCTGATTTACTTAGTGAACTCTGGGAGGCCTTAGGGCATGACAACCATAGAGATAGGGGTCAGTACTTTTCATCTCTAAGTTTGATTTGGTCCTATCCCAGTTTAAGTGACTGAGGGAGGGGACAGGCAGTAGAGTTTAGGATAGAAGTGGGGAGTTTTTCTTCTACCAAGGCCCATTGAATACTTACGACATAATTCGCAGGCCATATGAAATTATCAAGTTAAAAAATAGCCTGCTATATTTGGTAAAACATTTAATTATTGTTGTCTTATTTATTTTCTCATTGCTGGGACAGAATACCTGACATCCACAACTAGAGGGAGGAAAGATTTATTTTAGGTCACCAGTTTCAGAAGGTCCCAGTTGTTCATGTGTGGGCAGCTGGAAAATGGTGTCATCACATGGTGGGGCCAGAGCCAGGGCTTATCACAGCATGGCAGAACAGAGCCAAGTCTGGGAGTAAGGGCAGAACCAGCTTGCACCCTTCCGGCTTAAGCCCCAAGCATACCCTCTTTCAGGGCAAACCCTATCTTCCAACTCTGTACATGAGGCTTCTGGGGGACAGTTCAGATCCAAACCACAAAAACTGTGTAAATAATTCACATCTAGTGTGATAGCTTCCTTGGCTGGGGCAAAACAAATGATTTTGTAGGCTGTCTGTAGCCCATGGGTTGGATGTTCTCACCACTGTTTAGGGAATCTGCCTTGACTTGGGATTTTTTTCCAAACTGTGTATGGAGCAGGATGTCATTAAATGGCAAGAGGAACAGGTTATTGGAATGATATGAAACTGTGGAAAAGTCATCTTACCCATTAAACACTTTCTTTCCCTCTCAATGTCAGATTAGTTTTTCTGAACAGGTGAGGGGTTGGGAGGGGTTTGTGGCTGAAGAATGTTAAGGAAATGGAGCTGGGGAGCCACCTGCCCATCTCCTCCCTTTGAACATGATAGCAGCTGCTCACGGAGGAGCACCCTCCTTGCCCCTTATAGGACTGGGCATCACAGCTACCCAGTACATACTGCATGATTGACTGGATAGCCAATAAAAAAGGAAGACGGGCTGGTTTAGCGGCCTAGCAATAATGATGGTCATCACCTAGAGAGATTCATAGACCTTTAAAAATGGCATTATGTGGCCAACAAACCATCAGGTGTAATCTCAAAGAATTACAGATCCTGGGAAAATGGTGTTATGTGACCTTCATTCCATAGGTGCAGAATAATAAAAGTGCATGCAACTGTCTGTTAAAAGGGGGGCTCTTCAGAAAAACTTCAGTTGAATTGCAGTGTTCTTGTTATGATGTTTAACCATACAAGACAACAGCGAGTGTAACAGCCACACGAGGTCCTCAAGTGAGCTCTTTGAGTTTCAGGGCTCATCTTGAAGGAGTCAGTTGAGAAGAATGGCAAATGCCCTCCCTCCATGGCTCTGTCCTGGGATGCCATACCAGAAACCTTGTGAGACAAGGACATGCCCACCTTCCTGATAATTCTCCCTGTGACTTACACAGAAGGAGAGAGTTAAATAAAAGTAAGTTCTGCCTTTGTAATGTCTTGTCTAATTTTCCTTTTCCTCTCCTACTCTTCCCTTTTCTCCTTTCTTCCTCAGGTTCTAAAATCCAGTGCATGACAAAACCTCACTGCATCCCAGTCCCCAGGCTCCACCCCAGGCCGTGCTCCAGGGGGTGTTTGGGTGGGAGCCATTTAACTTGCTTCCTTTTTTATCTCTTTTATCAGGACCATAAATGGCCTCTCTGGAGTGTTCTTTCTCTCTCTCATGGCAGCAGCTGGCTTAATAGCTTTTTCTAAATCACCATGACTACATGACTATAATTTGTTAAGTGCATTTGTTTCCCACTTACTTCTACATCTAGTGGAAGTATCTAAGCCTTGAATCAGTCAGTGATGTAGCTCGTATTCCTCTCTGACAACTCTCTACTTGATCCCTTCACTTTGGTTGTCTGAACTTGTTTTCCTATGCCTCAGGATCAGCTTTAGAGAGTTTATCATGATAGGACACTCTTCTTAATGCCACCTTGGACTTGGTTTGAGGGGTGAGGCTCCCCTCAAGGTACTAAACCAGGAGTTGATGGTGTCATGCCTGGGGTTGCTGGTGTCTAGGATCAACAGTAACCTAGCCAGGAAAGAAAGACAGCACGTGATAAAGTCTGCAAATACAGAAAGAACTCACTGTGGCTTAAGATGTACCTGAGTCAGGGTTGGAAGAGATTATGTCAAGGCCCATGCTACCCACTACAGCTAATGGTGCTGACGTCCCAGGTGACACTGCTCTAGCAGCCATGGTGGTTAGAGAGGAGCTGCTGGTGCCCTCATTTATCAATGAGTTACCAATAATAATGATAATGACAAAAATTAATGCATTCTATTCTCCCATCTTGAATAAACTCCCTGATGCTTGATCCAGAAAAAATACCTGGATAAATAATAGTTAATCTCCTCTTTAGTCTTTTACAACATAGACAATAGGCTTCTCATAACTAGAGAACTGTTATGATTGGGATCTGAAACATCCTCCTAAGTCCCATGTGTTTAGAAGTTAATCAGATTGTGGAGGTTGGTTGGTTCACGTGGTTTCATGTGCTGTTACTAGGTGGGGTCTGTCTGTAGGAAGGAAGAGATCACACAAGCATGACCTTGAAGGGCATGTCTTGCTGGCCAGTTCTACCTTTTACTTTCAGGTCATGATGAGATGAAAATCTTTTCTCTAATGAGGCCCTGTGCCACACCCTTCTGCCATTGCCAGTTGCCCATGAGTGGACCGAGACCTCCTGAAACACTGAGCCAAAATAAACTTCTGCTCCCTTACGATGTGGGTGTCAGAAATTGTGTTCCAAATAGGAGATAGTGACGAAGTACCCTGCACAAAATAGCGTTTGTGGTTCGAAACAGAAGAGTGATTCTCAGATACAGACAGACCAGTATTTAGAATGACTTCAGCTTTGCCTTGTACTTCACCAGTTAACCTTATGGGGATAGGAAAAGTAAAAATCTCAGCATGCCAGCACTTTGGTAATTCAACAGAACTGACTCTTGTTAAGTTTGTGCCTGGCTGAGTGATAACAAACCCCCTTAGCACTCACTTGCCCCAGCGTCTACCTGCACATATTTAAGGTTTTTTTTTTTCTTTTTTCCCTTGGATCTTTGCCCATAAATTTTGAGGGGCCGTGCATCAATTCTGTCCTAGCCACAAGTAGCTTAAACAGAACAGGTGGAAATACAGATCCGCTCTAAGAAAAATATTGCCCAGCAGGTATGTGCTAAGGAATTTAGCCTCTCATTTATCTTTCTAGCAGCTATGTTTTTGTAGTGCCTGGTGCTGTGCTGGGGATTAAGGGTGCAACTTGGACTGAAGTAAAGATGGCCCTTGCTTCCATGAACACATAACTACCTTTTGAATATTTAGTTGTATTTTAAATAAGCATAAGTTCAATGTATCATTGATCTATCTGTAATTTATTTTGTCTAAGGTACAGTACAGAAATGCAAACACCCTAAAACAATGGCTATTTTTTTTACAACATCATTTATCAAATTGACCATGTTTCTACCACAAATTTGAAATGCCACCCTCATTACATACAAAATAGCATACATTAGGGAACTGTTTTATACTCTGTTTTGACCCATTGATATGTCTTCCTATTTGGGGCTCAGTGCTTTTTAAAAAACATTCTCTAAGTATATGTGCTCTTGTAGTTGCAGACCATAGTCACTTCCTCTTCCCCTTTCCTACCCTTCTTTCTTTCTAGGGAATTCTCAGATGCATACTTTTTCAGATGACATTTAGAACAATTTTTAAAATTACCCATGTCCAAAAATTTCTTTTCCAACATAGCTAGGGCTGCCTAATATCTAGGGTTGCCTAGGCTCTGGTCAGTTTTATTGATCAGACATTTACAGAAGATGCTCTTTCACTAAAGTAAAATCACACACACACACACACACACACACACGCACGCACATACACACACATTCACACATGCACGCATGCACTCCTACTTATTCCTCCTGGAGAGAACAAATACTTCCATGGATTATGTTGAGAAGTAAAGCCTGCAAATGATATTCCTTTAGACTATTTTAAAAATACAAAAATCAATTCCAGACTCAGCTTCTGGCCAAAGTTTCATGCAAAAGTTTTTCCAGTGTGCTTTATGTAACATGGCTGAGTCACATTATCAACGGCCTGCTGAAATTTAAAAGAACAAAATTCTGTGTTATGTATTCTTTACAGGAAGATAACCCAAGCTGATCACTGGAAAACAATGTTTTTTCTCTGAGTATTTTTCCTGATGATCACTCTTTGCACACGCATGCAATAATTGTGTTTCTCTTACGTAATCTTAGAATATTCTTTGACCCTGAACAGTAATCAATGAAATATAACATCAACATTTTGGGGGAAAAAATACAATGTGTTCTAGTATCTGTAATAGGCGCTGGCTTAGCATGTCTTTAGTAGGTCTTTGTCTTCCAAGCTTGTAGTCAAATACATAATCATAAGCACAAAACAGAAGCCCCAAGGACAGCACTCCTGGTGACATAATTAAGAGTTTAGGCTTATCTTCTAGTGGAGTCCTTAAGGAGGTTTAAGATCATTAAAGGCATAGAGAAATAATAGAACATCTTAACTCACACACTGACAAGTAGGGATTTCTTTCTTACTGTGAATTCGGAAGAGTAGTATCCGAGTTTTAGGCTTGGACTCAGTATATTCTACTTAGTGTGCTTGTGATCTCAAGTAATGTACTTAATTTCTGAAGTTATTAACAAACCTTTAAATCCTAAGTTTCTTTATGATGTGCTAGCAGAGTGAGAAGCCGGTATCTTCTTGAGGCTTTGGAGAGCCCTTTGGTGCTAAGAATTTAATACCAGTCAAGAAAGATGATGAAGGAGCATATTGATTACTGGCTTTATGGGAGAAAAACTAGTAAGGACCCAAAGGTCGTTTTTTAAAATAGATTTTAATTCATTCAAAGTAAAAGCTTAGAACATTTTTTAAAAAGTGGTTTCTGCTTAGTTTGCACGTTGCCTTGAATGGAGCAGATACTGATGTTAAGGCCTGTGGTCGATTGTGATAGTTTTCTATATTATTTGTAAGGTACAGATTTCTTGACCTTTTTGATTTAAAGAGGTCCCTGCTCCACAGCAGGCCATGTGACTGGCTTTGGCACATGGCCTTCATGAGGTCTACCATTTCTTTCTTCTTTTGTTCCTCTGCCTGAGATTTGTACCCCAGGACATGAAGAATCTACTACTCTAATGTAGTCCTAGATTCAAAATATGGCATAAACTCACAAATAGTAGCTCATATCTAGTGGGACCATCTGTTCCTCTGCCTGTAGCAAATCTCACTTGTCCTACCCAGAATTATATGAAGGAAATAAATCTGCCCCGACTCTGTAGGATTAATTTCATCTGTGTTTGTCTCTTTTGATTGAAAAACTACTTACTTTCAAACCTTGTTTGATATGGAGGAAAATCTTTTGGATTGTCCTGATAAATCTGCCAATGAACTGTCCAGAAACCATGTCTAATAGTATTCATTATGTGAATTTTATATAAACACTAACATTTCT
Source organism: Ctenodactylus gundi (assembly GCA_004027205.1). Taxonomy (NCBI): domain Eukaryota; kingdom Metazoa; phylum Chordata; class Mammalia; order Rodentia; family Ctenodactylidae; genus Ctenodactylus; species Ctenodactylus gundi. The sequence goes on along the minus strand of PVKB01003296.1, from coordinate 134,229 downwards.
CTCTTCTGTACTCATACAAAACCAACTACTGTTACTACAAAAATTATTACTATAACACTGTTGTTACTATAACAAATGATGTTACAAATATTGCTAGAGAACACCAAAAGTTATCTTTTAACTGAAAACAAACAATATCAGGGTAAATGACTATATCAGAATTTCAGCTGCATCTGAGGTCAATGAATCATGCAGAACTGTAAATTCATTCATAAAAGAAAATAATATTGGTTATTGGTTATTCCTAAAATAACACTATCATCAAAAAATAATTGTCATTGTAAGCCCTTAAGATTTAGAAGCTCTTTATGACCATTCTAGGTTAAGTTGATTCTGAAATGGCAGTTTAAATGAAATATTTCTACATTTTCATTTAGATATTCAACTTCTAGAAGAATAATGGCACACTTTATTTCCCTGAATTTATATTCTCTTGATTTGGTAATTAGAATATCACAGAAAGATGGTGCCAAGAAGTCTAGATAGCTGTTTACGGAAAAGTGCAAAGGTAACAAATTCAAGTGGCAAAGTATTCAGCTTTGGTAATTAGTAATTTTTGAGCGTTTGTTAGGGGTTTTATAAATAAGAAACTGCTAGGAAGTGTATTAGTCAGCTTGTGATCATGGTGACAAAATAACTGAGAAAAATCAACTTAAAGGAAGAGAGATTTATTTTGCTTCATGGTTTCAGAGGTCTATACTGATGGTCAGTTTGCCTTGGTTGCAGACCCCTGGTAACCTCATGGCAGAGTGAATGGAAGAGCAAATCTGCTTGCCTCGTGGCAGTGCTGTCAGGAAGCAAAGAGAGGGGAGAGGGAGGGCGGCAGAGGGAGAGATGGGTCCGTATCTCTCCTGTATGCCTCCACTGCCCTAACTTCTTCTGCTAGTTTCATCTTCTGAAGGTTCTACTACCTCCCAAAACTGTCGCAGATGGGGACCAAGTCTTCGGCATATGGGCCTTTGGGATCATTTAAGATCCAAAGCATAGCGGTGGGTGTTTTCATAACAGACACAAAGGCTTCGGATAGATGAACGCTCGGGAGCTCCTAATGGGCTTGCCTGGAGAAGGCGGAGGAAGTCTGTGCCCATTCCACCAATCCTCTGTGTCTCTTTCATTTGTGTTCTTTGTAATCATCGTCATAGTAAATGGGTGACCCTGAGAGTTGTTCAGAACTTCTTTCAGCAGCCACAGTGCATTTGTCGCAAAAGCAGGGGAAGGTCAGTTTCCAGGGAGTCACTTTTTTTCCCAAGGGCTCCTGTGAGGAAGGAAAGGAAACCCTTTTTTGCAGTGCCTCTAAGAAGTGGTGGTTAAGGGACACTGGGATCATTACCTTGTCTCTGTCCTAGTGAGTGGAACCTGTTCCACAAACTGAATCTTAGACTGAGAGCTCATAAATGCACAGGCCTTCGCTGGGAAGCAGGGAACTTTATGCAAAGATGAAAGGAAAGTAGCTTATAAGTGGAACTAAAATATGCTATGAAGATAAAGCTGAATTAAAGGCAAAAATGTTATGGTAAGCAGATTAACAACAAAAATACCTATGAATAAAATTCCCCTTGGCTCTGAAAAAATAAAAAATTGGCATGCTTCACTTCCACCTTTAAAAAATACTCAGTTTCTTCTTGGACTAAACATGTGTTATGGAACCAAGGGTAGCAGTGGATGGAGGATTCCCCATGTCACCTCTAGAGATTGACTCACTTACTAGTCTCTTTTCCCAGTGACAATGGCCTCTGCCAGTGCAGAGGCCTATGTGTCCCAGAAGCTTCTCCCAGAGCATAGAGCAATGGCTCTGCTGAACTGAAGCCAAGGCAGCCACCCAGACATTTCAGCCTCCTGGTGCCATTAGACAGAGAGGCAGATAAAAATAAATAAATAAATAAAATAAAAAATAAAAAATTGGGAATTGCCTCAGGTGAGCTCTAACTTCCAAGGGAAAAGAATATGATTGAAACACAACAAGGGCAGGTCTGATGGGTAGTTTTCTTGCTACCTCCTCTGTGGTTCCCTCGAATCCCTTTATATGGCAGTAAAAGTTATGGGAAGCCCACGACAGACTGAAGTAGGCAGGACATTCAGGGCTCAATATTTTAGGAAAAAGTGTAAGTCAACCTACCAAGAACAAATGCGACCATGTTAGGTGCTGACTGAGGACAAGGAGGACATGGAAAGGGGGTGGAGGATGGAAGTCATAAATATTTGTAAACAGATGAAAGGGGGTTTATAGTATCTACATATTTTCTCTCTTACAATAGCATCTAAGGATTGATATGTCCATATTTTAATAATTTTTATGTTTCCTTTATTTGTAGTGGGTATCAAACCCACAGTTTTGTATCTCCTGTCCTTTTTTCTTTCTAATAGATTGTGCTTATGAGTAGTATGTTTTATTATATTCACAATACCCAGATACAGTCATGATAGAATGTAGAGGAATGATGCTAAGGTTTGAATCTGGAATGTTTCCACAAAGCTGCCTGTATTTAGGTGCTGTGGGATATCCATGGGTTCCATGTACTGTTGAGAGGGAGGCCTGGCCAGAAGGAGCACATACTTAGGCTTGGCCCAGAAGAGATGGATCACTGGGACATGACCTGGAAGGAAATATTCAGCTTCCTATTTGCCATGCCATGAGCAGCTTTCCTCTGGCTACACCTCTTCCCTGTGCTTCCACTATGAACAAACTCTGTTCTCTTTGGGGGTAAGATAGTTAATTTTATATGTTAAATTGACAGAATTCATAAGACATCATTTCTGGGTGTGCCTGTGAGAGTGTTTCTGAAATAAACTATCTGTTGAACCAGGGGGCTGAGACGAGAAGATCCACCAGTGTAGGAAGGCACCATCCAATCTGTGGGGGGCCTCAATAGAACCAAAATGTGGAGGAAGGGAGATCCATTCTCTTTGGGAGCTGGAACAACCCTCTTTTTCTGCCCATGGGCATTAGTGTTACCGGTTCTTGGACCTAGGGACTCAAATTTAATTATACCATTGACTTTTCTGGTTGTCCAGCCCCCAGATGGCAGGTGATGGAGCCTGTTCTCCATAACCACACAAGCCAATTTCTATAGTAAAGAAATGCATTTCCATAACCCTGAACACACACACCACAAGAATATTGATTCATAAGTCAATCTTGGCTATACAATGAGACCCTGTTTCAAGAAAATCAATCTTGGTTTAATTTTCTTTGAAAATAAGATGTCCCTACTATTCTATGACATACGTGCAGTAGCACTGCCATCAGTGAGTATAGCTCAGCAGCTCTGCTGAACTACTTAAGGAGCTCTGTGTTTTAGTGACTCATTTCTTTTCAGTTAGAGCTTTCAAAATTATTGATTAAACTAGTTCGGTCTTGATTAAATAACTGAGTTTCTTCCAAATACACAAGATAACATCATGGTCTGGAGATATGTCTTCCTTGAGCACTGAAAATCTTTATATTCTAGGCCCTGTGTTAAGTACTTGGAAGGTAAAGATAAATCCTGAGTTTATGTAATTACCATATTCAGTTTCCACCAGTGTCAATTATAGCTATATTATAGGAAAGATAACTATCTTAAAAGCCTTAGCAAAAAAGCTCTAATAAAAATATTTTCCCTAAAGGCCTGTTCTTTAATAAATAATTGCTACATTGCAACTGAAGTTGATTTCTACCTTGTTCTTGAATTTGAAAAATAAAGCTATAACCAAATTTGCATTCAAAAATCTTTGAAGTCATTATATATACCTCTCTTTTCACTTTTCACTTGTAATTCATCAAGTTCTGTTCACTTCACTTTTAAATTTCCATGAAACCGTGCCTCTGCCACTTCCCTTCCCTTCCACCCTGTTCAAGCTGCCGTTGTCTCTCGCACACTCTTGCAGTGATGCTGGCTTTCCTGCTTCAGTATCGTACCTTTAAATGTTTCATAACTGACTCTCTGGGAGAAAAGGAAAACCCTACTCTGTAACCTTCACCAGTTTATGTCTTGTGATTACTTCGCTATGGCCGGTTTCCAGCTACCTTCATGGCACCACTGAGCACGGGGTTGGGGAAAGTTGTGTAGCGGCCATGGTTATGTAGTGTTTCCACTATATAGATGAAAAGATACAAACAACCTCCACGGATAATGGTAAAATGGAATAAAATATTAGAAGGTGATGTGTTTTCAATATTTATAATCTTACTGTATTATCATTTTATTAGGAGTTGTAAAAATCAGTCTTTAATAATGGTTGCATTTACTGGTTCATAAGTTTCTAAAAAATGGTACTTGGCTCTTGTGGCTCTGGCAGACCCCTGCTTCCTTTCCAAGGTTCCTATAGTTAATAAAGCCCCGCATTGTTACCAGAGCCATCTGTTAAAAGCCCAGATTGGATAACGTTGCTTCCTTCTTTATGCTTAGACCTAACTCTCAACTCCTCCTTGTGACCCTCAAGCACCTCCAAAGCCTAGCTCTGCACGCATCTCAGTTCTCGCTTTCTAACCTTTCTTCCCCTCAGCTCCTCCCATGTTGGACGCTCAACCCTGTACATGAAAGCCACATCTCTTTTATCTCCTGATGGTCACTATCCGGAACTTATTACCTGTCGGCTTCCTTGTTATTGCCCCTCGAGAAAGTAGGTTTCCTAAGGGCAGGGACTTTGCTTTCCTGGGCCTCTACTATATTCTTGGGCTTGAGAGCAGCACCCCATTTCCAGAGAGTGCTGCAGCCTCCTCACTGCTCAATGTCTGGGTGACCTCTGTGGATAGGAACTCTCTGTGAATCACTACTTGTCTTGGAGTAGTCAATGTTAAATACATCTCTGGTGAGTAAATCTGTGCAAGGTGCTATAACTCTGGCTTGTATTTTGGGCTCTGTCATCTCATGATATCTGCCGGAGCTCTACAGGCCTCCCCAGGTTAGAAAGGATAAAAATTATTCAAGATCAGAAAATGTAAGACTGAAGATTTGTTGTCTAAAGAGTCTTACTGCCAGGCATATTTTTAGTATCATTGTTTCACAAACTTCTGAGCTCCGGGAGCGCTGACCATCCCTGCCTGGCTCTTGAAATTTGATCTGGTGCTGTCTGAAGCTTGCTCTTATTCTGGTTTTGCGCTTATTCTGGCTTCTAGAATAGAGGTATTTTTCTCTCTCACTTCTCATCCCTGTTGTGAACTACACACCCCCTAAATCCCCAACTCCAGCATTTTTCTTTAGTGTGTCTTTGGTGACTGATTTTACATCCTGGTTTTAATTTGTTGTTTCAGGGGCTTCATTTCTCCTTCTAGCCAGGGCTCATGTGTAAGTGGTTTCAGCATTCTTTTCTAGATTCTGTTCCCCACCTGGTCTCACTCCACTTACTTTCCTCTTTTACCTTGTGGATCTTACAATGGAAGTTACCTTATCATGCACTGCTGCTTGTCCCCTACTGGCAGATATGACTCACTAGTGTGAATCCTAGTCTTGGCCAGTGCTGCCTTTGATTTTAGAGTACGCAATGCACACCTCTTATGCATTTTCTGCCTTTGGCCAGCTTCATGGAGAACACAGAGAAAATATAGCAGATCTGCCAAACCTGTGCTTGCCCAAAGGGCTGTGTGTATAGCAGATCTGTGTGAGAGGATAGACTGGGGCATCAAGAGGTATTGTGAAACCTCTCTTTGCAACTACATTCCATTCTTTTAGTTGCTATATCAAAAGCATGTCTTTTGGCAAAGATTGTGACCAGAAGAGTTTGGAAATCTGTTCTAGGTAACAATCATACTCACACTTTAGCACCGTTAATGACTATAATTCACACACGTGCACACAGGCACACGCACACATGCACACACACACCATGAATATATGCAGTGGAAAATAAATTCTCTTCCCCCTGATGTTGAATCTTTTTTTCTTATTGCTGTTTCCCTGAAAAGTCATGAAATTCCTCATGCTTGTCTTAAACTGTGGAGCTTAACTAGACACAGTTCAATGAAGACATGGCCAGATCTGAGCAGTGAGGGACTACTATATCATACCGACTATGTGATTTTTCGAGAGATATCATTTCTCATGATAAACTTCATCCTGTTTTGAAAGTAAGCCTTGGAAAATGTTAAAATATTTGTAATGTTTCCAAGTAAAATAATATGCCATATAATTGAATCAGTTAAAATATGCTCCATTTGAATCATACCTAAAATAAATTTGATATTGTGTGTTCAAAACTTTAAATTATAAATCATTTCATATTTATTAAGTACTTTTTGTGCTGGGTGGTTATTTTTTAACTTGGCATTATCACCACCTCTTCCCCGAGAGAGGATTTGCCAAAAGCAGATTGGCATGACGTTAGGAAGGAGAGATGATAGGAAAAGTTGTCATTAACAAGTGATGACCCCGGACCAAAGTGGGGACAGTTGGCAGATGATGGCATGGCAGGTTCTGGAGGAGCTACTGCTTGGGTGCTGCAGGTGCATGAGGCTATCAGTGATATTTCCCCTGTTCTTCTCAGAGTTCCCTGCCTCTTGGGGTTTCCTGAAAACCAATACAGTGTTTACCGTTATTCACTTTTCTTCTCTGTATGGTACAGGCCTCTAAGTCTGTAGATTAAATCTCACTTTTCTTTAAATGTCTACAGTGGTTTCTATTTACTTAAATGAACCCTGACTGTTAGACTATTTGGTTCTAGGACTTCATCCAAAGAACAAAGTAAGAAGAGATTTGCCACGCTTCATGGATGCAATGACTTACCAATTTACATATGAACATATAATCCCCACATCTATAATGGCATGGTAATTTCAACAAAAATTTCAATAGAATTGTTTCTTGTGGGTAGTGGTCAAGACTGGGGGTAGGAGAGAAAGTAGGGGTCCTGGTACACTGGGTAGAAAATGTATAAGGAAGAATGAAGTTCCACCACTTAAAAAGGCAATTGTACAAAAGAAATACTTAAAAAAGCAATATTCATGCTCAGATATTAAAACATTAGAAAGAGTCATGGTTAAAAAATAGTGTTACTGCTTCACGTGCCCCATCCCTACTGCGTGCCAGAGACAGCCAGGTAGTTGCAGCCAGAGCTCTTCCTGCACCTGAGAATCTATGGAACTGGGCCTTCCCATCCCTGTCCCTCCGGCACAATAGAGATGGCCAGATAGCCTCCAGGAGAGCCCCACTTGCACCGTGAGCACGCCAGAAAGGGCCTTCCCACACCGTGTACCTCTGGCGCACCAGAGACAGCCAGGCAACACTTAAAACAGAAAATGTCTAATTTAAGAATCTCAGGAAAAGAAACAGAGCCCATTAACAATAACAGAGCCTCAACTCAGTCTAACAGAACCATGAGGAAATGTAGTAATAAATCTATAGAAAGACCTGACACCCCAGTAAATGATACTCAGGATCTTGAAATAGCAGAACCCAAAGATAAAAAAGAAAAAAAAAGATGATAATTTCTAGGGCAGGAAATACTTAGAATTGAAGCAGAAAATGAAACAGGAAATGCAAGAGTTATGCCAGGACATAGCTATCTCATCAGCAAACATTGACAAGAAATTAGAGGAAAACAAAAAAAGATATAAACCAGAAGGAAATGAAGGCAATACAAGAAGTTAGACAGGAATACAGCAGAGATATAAAAATATTGAAAGCAGACCCTTAGGGTGAGAATAACACACAGGAAAAAGTAAGTAACCAGTTTGAACATTTTGAGAATAGAATATCAGACCTAGAAGATAAAATGATTGAGCTGGAGGAGACAGGCTGTAAAGAATGTAAAACAAGGAAGAAAGAGAATAGTTCCAACAACTGATGGATGACTCTAAGAAAAACACCCTCAGAATTATAGCAGTGCAGGAGAAAACTGAGGACAAAACAAAAGGCATAAAGGCCATGTTCAATGAAATTATGAAAGAAAATTTTACAAATCTAAGGAAAGAAATGAACATAGAAGTACTGCAGGCATATAGAACACCAAACGACTTTGATCAGAAGAGAACCCCATCACGACACATCATAATTAAAATACTAGTGACCCAACACAAAGAAAGAATACTAAAAGCTGTAAGAGAAAAACAGAGGGTGACTTACAAAGATAAGTCCATCAGGATAACTGCAGATTTGCCAACACAGACCCTAAGAGACAGGAGATCATGGAGCAATATCATCTAAGTACTAAGAGAATATGAATGTCAACCCAGACTATGATAAACAGCAAAATTATCTTTTAATTCAGAAAGAGAAATTAAAACTTTCCATGATATAGACAGTTTAAAGAAATTTGTAGCCACTAAGCCAGCACTGCAGAGAATACTTGAGGGAAATGTAGAAAGCAAAAGGAAGGCCAATGACATCAAAGATCACAGAGAAAAAGACACAACAGATACAGGATAATGAGCTGAAAAGAAAGTAAGCCTAGTAAATAATGCCGAAAAACTATAATGATGGCAAAATATACCAAACAAACCTTAATAATTACACTGAATGTGAATGGCCTCAACTCGCCTACAAAAGACATAGAATGGTAGACTGGATCAAAAAACAGAAGCCCACAATTTGCTGCTTATAAAAGACACAATCCACAAGGAAACTCATAGACTGAAAATAAAAGGATGGAATTCAATATTTCATGCAATGAAAAAGCAGGAGTAGCTATAATAGTCTCAGAATCATCATATTTCAAAACAAAACAGATTAAGAGAAACAATATATACTGGTTAGGAGAGTCACTATATACTGGTTAAAAGAATAGTAGAACAGGAAGAATTCAAAATTCTCAATATATATGCTCTGAACTCTGGAGCACTCAATTATGTAAACCAAAAATTATGAGATTTGATAGGACATATAGGCCCTAAGACAATTATAGCAGGGAACTTTGTACTCCAATATCACAGACATATAGATCAAACAGACACAAAATCCACAGATATACAATAGTCAAATGACACTATAGAAAATTTGGAACTAATGTATGTTTACAGAGTTTTCTAGCCAACACCAACAGAATACACATTGTTCTCTGCAGCACATGGACCATTCTCTAAAATAGACCACACTGTAGGTCATAAATTATGCTTAAGAAAATGCAAAGGAAAAGCAATAATTTCTTGTATGCTTTCAGATCATAATAGAATAATACTGGAACTTAAAAACAAAAGAAACAGAAGAAAATACACAAATATATGGAGACTGAATAACTTACAACTGACCAAACAATGGATCACAGAAGAAATTAGTGAAGAAATCAAAAATTTCATAGAGTTAAATGATGAAGGAAGCACAACATATCAAAATCTATGGGACAATGAAAGCAGCACTTAGAGGGAAATTCATAGCCATAAATACACGCATCAAAAGAACAAAACAGTCACAAGTAAATATGTTAATGATTCACCTAAAGGACCTAGAGAAACAAGAACAATCTAAGCAAAAAAGCAGAAAAAAATAAGTTATAAAGATCAGATCTGAAATTAATGAAATTCAAATTAAAAGAATAATAAAAAAGATTGAGTCAGAGCTATTTCTTCAATAGAATAAACAAGATTGACAAACCTCTAGCTAAACTCACCAAAATAAGGAGAAAAAAAGCACAGATTAATGCACTTAGAAATGAAAAGGCTGAAATTACCACAGACCCTGCAGAAATTCAGAATATTATGAGAAATTATTTTGAACATCTATATTCTAACACGTTAGAGAACTGGGAAGAAATAGATGACTTCCTAGACACATAAAATATGAAAATTTAATGAAGAAGACATAAAAATCTTAACTCCGTTATACACGCAGAAACTGAAATAGTAATAAAAGTTCTACCTACAAACAAGCTCTGCCAGATGGATTCACTTTAAAATTCTTTCAGCATTTCAGGAAAGAGCTAACTCCAATTGTTTCCAAACTGTACCATAAAGTAGAAAGAGAAGGAATACTACCAAACTCATTTCTGGAGGCTAGCATCACTTTAGTCCAAAAACCAGAGAAAGACTTAACCAAGAAGGAAAATTATAGAACAATATTCCTAATGAATATAGATGCAAAAATTCTTAATAAGATTATGGCAAAGAGAATACAACAAGTAATCAGAAAGATCATGCACCATGATCAAGTGGGCTTCATTCCTCTGATACAAGATTGGTTCATTGTACATAAATCATTCAATGTAATGTGCCACATCAACAAAAGCAAAAACAAAAACCACAAGATCATCTCAATTGATGCCGAAAAAGCCTTTGATAAAATTCAACACCCTTTCATGATAAAAGAAAACTCTGAGAAAAATAGGTGTAGAAAGGCTTTATCTCAAACTCATAGGTATATGCCAAACCTACCATAAATATCTTAGTAAATGAAAAAAAATTGAAAGCTATTCCTCTCAAATCAGGAAAACAAGGCTGTCCACTCTCACCACTCTTATTCAGCCTATTCCTTAGAATACTTGCCATAGCAACCAGGCAAGAAATTGAAATAAATCAAATTTGCATCAGAAAGGAGGAAGTCAAACTATCCTTATTTGCAGATATTATGATTATCTACATAGAAGACCCCAAAAACTCCACTATACACTCTTGGAAATAATAAATTCACCCAAATTGCAGGCCAAAAAATCAATAGCTTTTTTCTACACCAACAATGAGCTCATTGAGAAAGGATTCAGAAAAACAATCCCATTCTCAATAGCCCAGCAAAAAAATTAAATACCTAGGAGTATACCTAACCAAGGAAGTGAAGAACTTACAAAAATAAAATTACATTACACTGAGGAAAGATATGGTAGATGACACCTGAAAATGAAAAGACATCCCCTATTTTTGGATACGCAGAATCAATATAGTCAAAATGACTATATTGCCAAAACTGATATACAGATTCAGTGCAATTTCTGTCAAAATACTGACTTTTTTCATAGAACTTGAAAAAATAATCATTAAATTCATATGGAACCAAAAGAGACCACAATAGCCAAAGCAATATTAAGTAACAAGACCAATGCAGGAGGCATTACAATTCCAGTCATCAAGTTATACTCTAAACCAATAGTTGTAAAAACTCTATGGTACTGGTACAAAGACAGTCGAGTAGACCAGTGGAACAGAATGAGGATGCAGAGAAAAACTTAAATACCCTTAGCTACCTAATCTTTAATAAAGGGGCCAAAAGCACACACTGGGAAAAAGACAGCCTCTTCAACAAATAGTGCTGGGAAAATTGGACATCTACATGCAGAAGAATGAATATAGACACACAACTGTCACCATGCATCCAAATCAAATCAAAGTGAATCAGACCTAGATATCAAAACTGAAGCACTGAACCTTCAAGATGACAAATTAGGAAAATATCTAAAAGACATAAGTGTAGGCAAAGACTTTTTTAATAAGACACCAAAAGCAAAAGAAATATCCCCCATCATTAACAAATGGGATTATGTCAAATTACAAAGTTTTTGCACTGCAAAGGAAATCATCAACAGTGTAATAAGAGAACTGACAGATTGGGTCATAACATTTACCACCAATACATCAGATAGGAGGCTCATAACCAGAATTTACAGGGAACTGAAGAAAAGTAAATCCCTCAAAATCGAAGACCCTATTGAAAATTTGGCGACAGAAATCAACAGGCAGTTCCCAGGTGAAGAAGTCCAAATGGCCAATAAGTACATAAAAAGATGTTCAACATTCTTGGTCAAAAGAAAAATGCAAGTCAAAACGTCACTAAGGTACCATCTAGCTCCAGAGAGATTGATGTATATCAAGAACACAAACAGCCATCAGTGCTGGTGAGGCTGTGGGGGGAAGGAACCCTCCTGCACTGCTGATGGGAATGTAAATTGGTACAACTACTATGGAAAATAATATGGATGTCTCTCTAAAGACTGAAAATAAATATCTCCTTTGACCCATTGATAACCTCTTCTGAGAATTTTCCACAAAGAGTTGAATGCAACACAGAACAGAGATACATGTATACTCATGTTCATAGCAGCATAGCTAACAATAGCTATAATATGGAAGACACCAAAATATCCATCAACAGACCAATGGATACACAAACTGTGGTATTTACACACAATAGAATACTACTCATAAATAAAGACAGATTGGAGGCCTTTGTAGGTAAATGGAGGCAACTTGAGACCATCATGCTTAGTGAAATGAGTCAGAAGCAGAAGGTGAAATATCAAATGGCTTCTCTGACGTGAGAAACCCAGATCACAATTATTTCATAGAACTTAATGTTGGGAATAATGTGAACTGGAGCAGAGGTGGAGGAAATGGAAGGTCGAAAATAGAGAGGGGAAGGATTTGTAACTTTGCCATGATATGTATGTGCACAAAATACTCAAAGTCAATGTAAGCTTTATTTTTGGCAATTATACATAGCAATAAAATGGGGAAAAATAGTAAAAAATAATGTTACATTTGCAAATGTACTGTAGTGAAATAGCTGAGAAATTGTTACAGTCTATCTTGAATCTATCTACTTCATATAGGATACTGAAGATGTCCCTGAATGGTGGATGAAAGGTTTAAGGTCTCGCATAACATCTAAACACAATCTCTGAAAGATTAAAGAACTAACTGTGAGGGAGTAAAAGGATAAAGGAAAAAAAAGTAATTAGATTGTTTGAGACTTCTTAATGAGGAAGAATTTCTGTTGCAAAACAAAACATAAAAATTTACAACATTACAGACATGTAATGAAGGGCATCATAGATGGAGTTAACAGGCGAGTGACAGCTGGGTGACAGAAAATCATTTGCAATATGCCAAACCACCAAATGGGCATCAGCCATGAAAATCCTAAGAGAGCAAGAAAAAGATTAGAGGAGCTTTGGTAAATATGGGGGAAAAATCATAACTAGAGTTAGATGGGAAATGCAAATGGCAGACAAGGGTGTGGAGAAATACCAGGAAAAGGCAAGGGAAAGTAGAGTCAAAACTGCACACACACCCACCCACCATGGCGCTGGATCTTGGGAAGTTAAGGCCCAGCACCACCGAGCTTGTGGGAGAAGGGAAATCCTTGGGAGCTGGTAGTAAGGTATGAAAAGGGAACCTCCCGAGGACGTGTCCTGGGAGAATCTTGCCTGTGTTCGCCAGGAGAGGCGCTGTGAGTGTTCATGAGCATGTGTTTGAGGTCCTGGGGACTGGGAGCAACTCCATGTCCATCACTGAGGTAGTGAATAAGTAAGCCATGAGCGATTAGCCATGGGAATAGTAAGCTGTTGTTGTTAAGGGCGGTAGGGTACATGAAGTGCAGCGCCATACATAAAATTGGCAAGGGAAAAATAAAAGCTACCGAGAAGTGGCACACTTCTCATCTAAAATAGGGAAGGCACAGTCTTTAATCTGCCTCCTACTTGCAGGTTTTAAAATCATAATTCATTCAAATTTCCAGGTAAATTGTATCTGGTTCCCTATTTTTCTAAAACAATTAGGAATATGCTGCCAGTGCCTGTCTTTTCCGGTGGATTTTAGGTTAAGTGCTTCCCTATTTCTGCCACTGTGCACACTAGGAATGAATACCGCAGTTGATAATGAGACCAAACACCACGCAAGGTATGGCTCGTAGCAATTAGAGGTGAGCAAGTGCTGGCCTACACTTCATCACATCACAGGAGGGACAGAGAATTCGTTGCTGTCATGTTGCTTCCACATCTGTACTGTTGGCTATATTCCTGAAAGTTACCAGAAAGATTCATGAGATTTAAGGGTCACTAGAGGATATTTTTTTGTTTTTGTTGAGTTGTTAATCCTCTAGTTTAAAATGCAAACCATGGCCAGCGAGGCCAAACCTGGCCTGGTGCCTGCTTTTATGTGACCTGTAAGATGAGAATGGTTTTTTCATTTTTAAAAATAGTGATTCTATAAGTACCCAAATAATACCTTGGTTTTGCCTCATGGCCTGCCAGCACTAAGCGATGTACCACCTGACCCTTTGCAGGAAATCTTACCAACTCTGGTTTTTACTCACCCCAAGCTCGTATTTGCGGAGACCCTTGGTACCCATGCTCTGTGCCAGGTGAGAGCAGAACACTGAACAAGGGAACCATCTCCCCCTTGTTTTGTACAGAAAGTCTAGTGGAGGGAGACCATAGTAAAGATTTTTTTTAAAAAGTGGCATGACAAATAAGAGCTGTGGAGAACAGAGAGCAAAGTAGGCTTCAAGGAGATGAGTCTTGGAAAGGTCGTTTTAATTTAGAAAATATTGCAGCATACTAGCCCCCTTCCTCACTGTGGTAGGTTCTAAGTCCACCAGTGGATGCTTGAAACCTTGCGTAGTGCCGAGCCCTGTGTGCAAGTGCTTCCTCGTCAGTAGACCTGTGACCCAAATGGCTGCTGGATGACTAACAGGCAGACAGTTTATACAGCGTGGGTGTGTGGGACGAAGGGGTGATTCACTCCCGAGCCTGGATGGAGGGCGACCGCCTGAGAGTTCGTCACGCTATTTAGAATAGCTTACAACTGAAAATAGCTACGCAAGCGCTCGGCTGTGTCCATCCTGGCTGGGCCGTGTGGGGTCCCGCTCTTGTTATGAAACCCGGCTCCGTAGATCACTTTTCATCCATGCTCATCTCGTGCCTGTGGATAAAAAGACTCTTCCCAGCTTCTTATTTATTCTTTATCTGTTTTGATGACCCTTTGCCTCTATCTCTCTTACCTACAGAAGTGCTTAAAACCCTTGCTTGGTTTATATCCCACAAGTAATGACAGCAGGAAAGCTGAATAGTCACAAAGGGTATAATAAAATGTAACATTTGAAATATAAGCTTCGAAATAGTTTCTTCCCCCCCCTTTTATTGATATGTATAAGTGCAAAATTTAAGGTTTACAATGAAGTTGAGCATTTTGTGCACCTATGTATCTTGTCAAGGTGACAAGGACTTTCCCACTCTCCTTTTGCCCCTCCCTTTACCCACCCCTCCCTCCCCCTACCCACCCCTCCCTCCCTCTCCCACCCTACCCCCCTGTTTCACTTTGTTTTTTGTTTTAAGTTCCCTGATATAGTTGTGATCTGGGTCTCTCATATCAGAGAGTAAGTCAAAAGCAGAAGGTGAAACATAGAAATAGTTTCTTTATAAATTAGTAGATCAATCGAATGTGAGATCCTGCTAGTATGCTATTTTTAACTTAATATCATGAATATCTATAATGATCACATTTTCAGTAACTACCAGATTATGAAGAAAGGTTTTCAATTGTGAGGTGAAACAAATGAGATTAAACTGATTCAAATATGTTAGAATTGGTTTTGCTTGTTATCTTTGTTTGTTTCTTAGATCTGAAAGTAGGTAGTTGCTGTGAGTCATTTTTCTCTGACCCGTTCTGCCATTGTCCCCCAGTGCCTTTAAAAGAGGACTGCTCAATCTGACAAGTAAAAAACTGTATTAGTTTCTTGGTGAAGCTATAACATATTACCACAAATTGAATGGCTTAAAATAGCACAAATTTGCGATTTTATAGTTCTGAAGGTTGCAAGTACAAAGTGAGTTTCATTATAGTACTCAAGAATTCTAGTAATCAGAGTGGCAGGGCTGTGATTCTTCTGAAGGCTTTCTGAAAAATCCCTTGCTGTTTTTTTTTCTCTCATTTCTGGGGGCTGCCCACTGTCCTTGGCTCATAGCCCCATCTCCATCTTCAAGCCAGCAGCACAGATCTTCCAGGCTCTCTCTCTGATGACTCCTTGCTATCATCTGCATCAGTCATTGCATCTCTGTCCCTGACCCTGATTCCTTGCCTTCCTCCTACTAGTGTCCTTGTGTCTGTGTAGGACTTTCCTAGATAATTAAGGATGACCTCCTCATTTCAGGAGTCTTAATCACACCTGCATCCATCCAACCATCCATGACCCAAACATCAGACACATTGGCCCAAACAAGTAAGAGAAACAGAAGAGACGATTCAATCCTGACTCACCCAGAAACCCTGCCTTAGGGTCTTGTCACCATGCAAAAGCAGACCCAGAGAGTCACACCTATGTGCATGGTCTTGATTTTTTTACCCCATCAGTGTCACAGAATTTGACCTAATCTCATCAGTAGTCCCTTTTCTTAGAAACTACAGGGGGGAGAGAGGAAAAGCCAAATCAGTGTATAGAGGTGATCTTTTTTGATCAGGTGTGTGCAGATTTATGTACACCTAGAACAAAAATCTGAAAAAACATTCACCAGACATTTCAAATGGCTGCTTCTGTGGCCCGCAGTCCCAGCTTGGAGTAAAGATCAGTTCAAGAGAGCCCCTAGAAAAATAACTAGAGTCAGCCAGAAACATGGCTACGGTTACATCAGTCCCACACAACTCAGGAAGGAAGTGAAGTGTACATTGGTGCTTTCCCACCAGACAGAACGGTTCCTTCGAGGAAAACTAAGGGATACACTAAACACCGGTCACCAGCACTAAGCTGCCTGTCAAAAAATGGTGTGTAAGTGTTAGCCTAGTGGGCTGTGAGAACTCTGTCCTGCTCAGTCTTCAACAAAGCCTTACTGCTTTCCTTTGTCACTTAGTCACTCTTTTGTTTTCCTTGAATGTTTTAGGGAAAGCAAGTATAATTTTTCATGTCTAGTCAAAACAGTTATTTCCCATGGGAGACAAACAACAAACCAAAAATAAAATAAGCAAACTCGTGTGAGGACTCTGAGGTGGGACACAGAGCATTTGCCACATAAGAAGCCCACCTGGCTGGGTTCTGGGCAGATGCAGTTTCCTTGAATCCTGGGAAGGCCCCCTGGATCCTTGTTTTGGTCCCTGATGATGTGACCTTTGGAATCACAGGTAGTGTACAGCTGCAGCTTGCTTGGGCTAAGCTACCCACAGGTCATCCTGCCCAAGTCCTGAAGCCCTATATCTTATTATCTTGTGTAGCATTACCCAGGATAGCCTTGTGCCTGGCCTCCAGACCATAAGGGCTATGGCTGCCATCATAACATGGTTCCTGAGCCCCTCCAATCCCTTGTTCTTTGTGCTATGTCTTTCCTTAGTCAACGACCTTGAGACAAACAGGCAAAGGAGAGCAAGGAGCCAGACTAGAGCCAGCCCGGGTGACTGAAAGCAGAAATTCCAGCCTTCCCTCTACCAGAAATGCTCCACCATGAAAGGAGATCAGAGCTGCTATTCTGTTTTTGTGATCCTGGAACCCAGGTCTGTTGCACTGAATTATGTCACATCAACATTTTATGTTTTGAGACAGGATCTCACTAAATGCCAAGGTTGTTTGGGGCTGGGCTGCAACTTGTGATCCCCTGCCTCAGCCTCCCAGAGGGCTGGGATTCCAAGCCTTCTGTCTCTCTACTAACAAATCCATGGTCCTCATTCACACTCTGCCCTCTGTGGACCTCTTACTTTCCCCCACTGGATAACAGAAGGAGGATGTGATTGTAATGGCTGACTGGCTAATTTCTGGTTCCAGTGTTATTGAAGACAAATGTATAGTTGGTTGTCCTCATGGCTGCCGGGGGCACTTCTAAAAGTAAGCACCTTGTTTGCTTTAGTTTCTGATAGCATCTGGGAGTTCAAATTTTCATTATTTGAAGCGGTGGTTTGCTGTGATGTTAACTTGTGTTTTGTTCTGATTAGTGTGGAATTAAAAGAAATAGGAATGTCTTTCTCATGCCTTCTAGCTCAGTCTTTCCTCGACCTTCCCAACCCCAACCCCTGTCATCAAAGGAGCCCAGAGTTTTATTTTGTTTTGTTTTTGCAATATTAGAGATTTAACCCAGGACCATTGCACTGATTTATATCACAAGTTGTATATTTTTATTTTGAGATAGGATCTCAGAAAGTCACAAATTTGTTTAGGGTTGGGCTTAAATTTGTGATCTCCTGCCTCAGCCTCCCAGCATTCGGGAATTAAACCACTCTTCCCATTAAGATTAGGCCTTTTAAGGGACTTTTGCTTTCAAAGAACTGACTCCAAGAAGGGAGAGCCATCTGTTGAATTCTGAGGTGTTCTAGGCAGGGAAAATTGGGAGGTGATGTTAACAGAGCTGGAAAGCTTTGAGAACGTGGTGGAGGTCCAGGGAAGGTAACTGGTGTTTGTGAGTAGAGGGGTTGCTCGTGAGCCGTGGTATATCTCCCAACACCTTAGGAAATTGTACTGTGACCCAGCCCAGTCACTTCCATCTGACCTAAGAGAGAGGAGCAAAACCATGATAGTCACTAAGATGGAATTTCCTGCCAGCCTGATTGGGTGGGGCCTCAGAGCAGAGTAAACTGAGCTAGGGAAGTAGAGAAATCAGAAAACCTTTAAACAGCAGGATACACAACAAAGCCTTACATGCCAGGCAAAGGTAGATTAACATCTTTGTAATGTTAGCTGTCTCCGTGAACTTTATCCTCACCTATCTCTTTGGCTGGCTATTATAATTTTCTGGTTTCCAGAAGTATATTAAAATTGAAACATGTTTAACCTGATCCATGAGCATCCATCCAGCTGCATGCTTCCATCTTTCATTTTTATCTCTCTTTTAACAATATTTTCCCTTTGGAATGTACTGCCCATGAGGATTAGGACAGGAACACACCTCCTCACCCTTACCCCCACCCCAAATTCATGGTTTCAGTTTCTGTGGTTTCAGTTATCTGTAGCCTGAAAATGTTAAATGGAAAATTCCAGAAGTAATTCATGCATTTGAAGTTACACACTCTTCCCAGCACTGTGGTGAAATCTCAAGCTGTGTTGCTCCGCCTAGACCGGGACATGACTCACCCTTTTGTCTAACTTATCCGAATTGTGTAGCTTTCTCACTGTTAGTCACTTAGCCACTGCCTCAGTTATCTGATCAACTCATCCATCACTTACGTGAAACACATTAAGTGTGTAGGTGACACAAAAGAGACACCAGAATATAAAACCTAGAAAGACAGATTAATTCTGGTACTACATGACAATGTTGCTGAGCATATAGAGAAAAAAACATACAGGGTTTAATACTGTCCAAAGTTTCATCATCTACTAGGGTCTGACATGTCAATGGATACAGGGACACTACCAGTTTTTCTTAACGTTTTGCTTTTTAAGCTAATAGTTTCTGAGCTCCTTCTAAAGACTCATATGACAAGACACATGGCAGAGATCCTGGCAAGGGGAAGACAGCTCTGATTAGAATAACTGGGCATTGTGTTTCCTTACTATTAATACCCCAGTTCTCTTGTTAAAGATTGCGACTAAGAAATCAAAAACCAGAAAAGTTTTTCATTGGTTCAGTTTGGTACACATTGTTTTGGTACGAAGGAAGCACAGTATTCGTGTGACTATCTGTAGATAAGGTAGCAGAAATCTATGAAAGTAGAAGTTATGTGGCAGATGTTCATGGTTGAGGAAGGAACAAGAGCAAACAAACAGGTGACTGGCCGGGGCAGCATCAGAGACCATGCATACCCGCCGCTGCTCCACTGGGAGCTGAGCACAGGTGGGGAAAAGTGACTGTCCCAGACTTTTCTGCATTGAATTATCTGGTCACCAGTTTTCTTCGTTAATTCCTTGCTTGCTTAATTAAAATGAATGTTTTAAATAATATTTTACTATAAAATTAGAAGTATAGAAAATATATAGAAACAGTTTTGCAGAAAATATAGAAAAATGGAAAAATGATCAACCGTACACATCAGAAATAAATGGCATTTGTAGGGTTTTGTCTCTGTGTGTATGTGTTTATATGCACACAGCTACACAACTCATATCACACCAGATGGACAATTTATGAGAAATCTTTTCTGTTGAACATGATGCCGTAGCAGAGCACAGACACTAGTCTACTAGGTCTGCTATTGCGAATACGAAGTGGGAGCCTTAAACAGCAGACTTCCGTTACATCTCAGTTGCAAAGACTAGAATTCCAAGATTAAGGCTGAGTCCCTTGTGTGGGATGTGGGGGAGAATTGTCCCATGTATTCCTCGTCTTCCTCGCAGCTTCTGCTGATTCTCCAGCTGTGCTCTTTGGCCTCCCATGGCTGTAGCACTACAACAAGGCCATCTCAGGACCTTTGCCCTGTGCACACGTTTACATTTTTGGTAAGAATATTAGTCTTATTGGACTAAAGGTCCACCCAGTCCAGTATGTCTTCATCTTTTATCTTCTACAATTTTTAATACATATGTCTATACATATATGCTACACAATGATTGCATTAATCATCTTTACTAATTGTATCTACAATGACTTTTTAAGTAAGGTCACATTTTGAGGATTAGGTCTTTCAAATATGAACCAGAGAGGTTACAAACTCCATTGCATCTTTGAAATCTTCATTTTTGGGGGGAAACAACTCCATTACACAAATATAGCACGATTTATCTAAGTAATTACCTACGATTCACCATTTGTTTCCCTTGGTTTCCTATTTTGAGCAATGCTGCTGTAAATCTTTTGATGACTCTGAAGGAACATCTCACTCCAATGTGAATGGCTCCATTGTTCTACCCAACAAAACATAATGGCCAAGAGAAATGCAAGTAATAGGTTATCCTCAACCTACTTCCTGTCATATAAAAGGAGCAACTCTCTGTTTAAAGCAGTGTTCTCCAAAATTGAGTGCAACAAGAAAGTTTGGGGGATGTCGAAAATGCCTTGGTATTACTATTTCAAGAACCTAATAGACTAATTCGTTATCTCTTTTTATATACACATCTTATGATGTCAATAAGGTTAATCTATATACATGATTTGTTAAGAAGAAAATATTTATATAATGTGGGCATGTCATCAAAAATCTCTACATGACAAGGATTGTAACTTTAGAATATTTGAAGATCTTTAGTCTTAAATCTACAATCCTACAATTGTTTGCCTACAATTTACTATAGTAATAACATCACAATATAAGGTTTACCTCTCAACCAATATCTTAGCATTTAATATATTATTATTGACTGTAGGTATGATGTTGTACAGTAGATCTCCAGAGCTTGTTCATCTTGCTTGACTGAAACTTTACATCCTGTAATTCTTAATCATTCAACAGTGAGTCACCAACCAGGACTTTGTTGTCTATACACTTACTGTGCTGTTCCTTCTACCTCCGGCTTTGGGACTCCACTTTGACCATGACCCCACTACCTTCATTCTTATGATATGCTTAAGTATCATGTAGCTAAAAGTGGTTTCTTATTTTAGATTCAGAGTCAAACACACAAATCAGTAAATAAATAGGTAGCAGGTGGTCCTGGGGAACCAAAGTTGCCATGTCAGGGAGATTGGAAGGTTGGGATTCCAGGTGGCCTCTGCTCTCGGGCTCATCTCAGTCTCCCACATCTGTCTTCACCAGGAATAAATTGACCCATCTGACATCATCCCGCTAAGTATTTTTCCCCCTTCTGTTTTCTATTTCCAGGATTTAAGATTTCTAATCTTAACCACATTGACACATTAGACAGACAGACATTCAAGAACTGACAATACAGGACAAATATTTGCCTCGATTTCTCTTTCTGCTGTGCGGTTAGAAAGTGTCTATGCCTACATTTCAGGACAAGATGTACAACAATGTGTGTCTTCTGTCAGGGATAATGTTCAAAGCATAAGCCTTTTCAGCGTAAAAACTGAAGCAATACTAAGAGTGTGTGGGTGGGAACTTCCACTTCCTGACCATTGGAATCTAAATGCTTGTCAATCTTTTTAAAGGAGAAGAAAAAGAATTTTGAACCCCAAGTCGCAAATTTTTCAGAAAGAATTTGAAATTTTAAAAACAAACATATACTCAGGAGTTATTTCTGGCTAAATCCTGGCTCACTGTTGTATATGTCATGTTGGAATTCTTTGGCTTATTATTTCATATGATTTGGAAGTCAAATTTGTGAAAAGCCATGAAAACACGAGGTTTTGTCACTTTGGTTCCTCTGTATGTATAGAAGAAAAAATCCCCTTTGACTGGACATAGTAAACTTATAAACAGTGTTTAATCTATAAATCATGAATTGTTTAGGGATGAGAATTCTTTTTCTCTTTGAGCTCTAGTCTGAACCTCTAATACACTTGTTCTCAAACTTTGGGTAGAGAAGAATGCAGTGATGATTGTTCAAGATTCAGCTTTACCAGAAGATGTGCAGGCTCATTCGCTCTGCACAGAACCTGTGAATCTGCATTTTGTGATGCAGACTCCAGGTTAATGCAGGAGCTTCAGAAGCATGTTAAAAGAAAAACTTAACCCAAGTGGATTGATATGCTAAATATTTTAGGTGAAAAATAATGAAGTTCTGAGTTGAGAGAGCATAGTATTTAAAATGAACTTACAAGACTCTAGAATGTTGGCATCCAGTGGAAAGGAGATTTATTTCATTAGTGTACTAATTAACAAATAAGCACTGATTGTTTTTTCCCACTGTTTTTTATTAATATACAGATGTAATACATAGTATTTACAACGAATTTGGGTGTTTCGTACATCTGTGTATCACATCGACTTCACAATCCCTTCCCATTTTCTACCCTCCCACACCCACCCTGTCCCTTCCCTCGGCTCCGGCTATCACTTCATATGGTTCCAAAGAATGTCTGTGTTCTGGGTTTTCCAAGTCTGAGAAACCATACAGTGCTTAACATATTAATCTTCCACACCTAAGTCATTTCACTTAAGTCACCACTCTACATCAGCTTCCTATTCCTCTAATGGGTTCGCAGTAGTCAAATCTTGATATCTCTTCTCTGAATGCAGCCAATCCCTTCATTGGGATATTCACCAAAAGTTTTTTTTTAATATTTCCCTATATCTTTGTTGTTATTGTTACACCTGGCCTTACCCACCAGTTCCCATTAGAAAATAACTATAAGCAAGTAGTTCAAAAGGATACTTAATTTGGGAAAGAGAAAAAATAAATAGATACATAAAATTCAATTGCCTTAGCTGAATACTGGAAGGTATTTGTACATTCACAAGGTTATCTTTACATCAACCAGTTTCCTTAGGATAAACTTTCATTAGTGACCTGATAGGTGTTTCCTGAATATCTGCATTCAATTTTTCTATATCTCTGCTGTGTTCTTCTCTATTTTCTTCTTTTGTCTTCATTATCTTTTGGTATATTTCTTCTCTGGTCTCCTCTAGCTGCTTTTCAAGGCTTGCTTTTTGCTTATCTATGTATTGGTGTAGCTCTTCTGCTCTCTGTTTTATTTCTTGCTTTAATTCTTGCTGTAATTCATTGAATTTCTGGGCCCAGAAATTGCCATCATTTTTTCCATATTCATCTTTATTTACCCTGATATCATCTCCTGGGGTTTCAGGTCTTTTTGTCAGAGATTTGTAACCATGTTTCCCCATTTCTTCTTTGGTCTCCTCTAATTTCTTTTCAAGGCTTGCTTTTTGCTTAGCTAAGTGTTGTTGTAGCTTTTGCTCTGTCTGTTTTATTTCCTGCTTTGCTTCCTGCTTTCTTTCTGCTTTAATTATTTCTGCTTTAATTCCTGCTTTATTTAACTGGCTATCTGGGCCCAGAAGTCACCTTCACTTGTGCCCATCTGTTTTTTGAGTTCTTCAATTCTGGCACCCCTCGTACCGTCCCCGGGGAGTCAGATCTTTTTGTATAAGATTTGTTACCACATTTCCCCATGGTTCTGCTCCCTCTGACTGTCTCTGGTGCGCAGGGAAGAAAATGGCTCCTGCTGACGTCACTGCCTGCAACGGCTGTTGAGCCCCGTTTCTGATCTGGGATCCCAGGGCCTTTTCTAGGGGGAGCCCTCACTGTGTTTTTTGTAGTACACACACCCACGGGTTGGTGCTTCCGAGGCTGGGGCCACCCGCTGCCAATAATTCCCACTTATCCGGGTCCGCGCTTACCTTGGGCTGAGGTCTGGCCTCCTGACCTTGTTTGTGATCTGTGGATGCCGGAAGCTTGGGGCCTCACCGAGTCAGCTGTTTTCCTCCTCATCTGATGAGACTTCAGGATTTCAGACCCGCCCACAGCCTCCTCTCCCGTTGTGTGCTCCATTCTCTCCCAGCTCTGTTCTCTCCCAGCTCCGCTCCGTCCGATGTTCAGGTCCCCGCATTTTTCCTCCATCCACAGCTGCCTGCGGTTTGGAGCCAGCTGCGGCCATTTCCTTAACCGCGGGCTTTTTTTTTTTCCTCCTCTGGTTTCGATGGTCCTTCGGAGTTTCTGGCCTCCTGCTGGTCGCCTTTCAATTTTGGGGGATGCTCCTCTCTTTCCTAGCTACACCAAGCATGCTTTTTCTAACTTTCTTCTTGACTTTTTAAGTGAGTTGATGAGGAGACATTGTGCAGTGTGCTGTTACTCAGTCGCCATCTTGACCGGAAGCCCTCACTGATTGTTTTATCCCTTCAACAAAAAGGTGAAAAGGATCATTTACTACAGTTGTTGGGCTGTGTGAGGCAGAGACTGATCAGGACTGGAGGATAAGACTGTTGGACAATGTTCCTCTCAAAGTTTATAGTTGGTAGAGGATACAGACATTGATAAAGCAAACACCCTAGAGGAATAAACAATCACAAACTAGGTAAGTGTGCTGAGGGAGAAATTTAACATTCTGAAAATATGTTCAATGAAGGAACCAGAGCCATGATGGGGCTGGGAGTGACTTAGATGGATCTGAGATGAGCTGTCTCAGTGATCTGTACTGGGGTGTGTCATGGGGCAGAGGGTATTTGAAGGCAGCAGTCCCCAACCTTTTTGACACCAGGGGCAGGATTAGTTGAAGACTGATATCTGAAGCATGGGGTGGGGGTGTACTTGTTAGGCAGCCAGTTGTTGGAGGATGGCTGTGAAATGGCAGGCCACAGCAAGATGGGAGCTGGGAGTGGATCTCCACTTCCCATCAGATCAGAACCTAGTAAGAGTGTGCGGACAGGAGGTAGAGCTTCACTTGCAGCTCATGTGTCCTGCTGGCCTGAGCCTTCCAAAGCTGCAGACTGGTGCCAGCCCATGGCTCTGGGATTGGGTACCCTGTTCTAAGGGGATTACATGTAGCAAAGGTCTAGACTGGAAGGGCTTCCTTGGTTGAGAACTGGGAGGAAGGCAAGTGTGCCTGGAGCTCAGGGTTTAAAGTGGCATGTGACAGAAAATACCCAAGAATGGTAAATCAGGCGTGGTGCCACATGCCTGTAATCCCAGCACTCTGGAGGCTGAGGCAGGAGGATTGGGCTATATTGTGAGTTTAGGATGAGCCTGGACTACAGAGCAAGAATCCATCTCAAAAAAAAAAAAAAAAAAAAAGAGTCAGCTTTTGGAGAATGACATTGTTCTTTAGCATAAAAACAGCAGAGTAGCATAAGTATAGAGGTGGGGAGGGGGTGTTGCACACACATGCATGTTTGTTCATTCTGGTAGTGGTGTGGACATCTTGGCAGGATGCCCAAAGAAGATTAAATAAGCAGCTTGGAAGTTCTTTCAGTGTTGTGAATGAGATTTGATGGCAGTTCAGGCTAGGGTAGGGAAGTAGAAATGTGAGAGGAAAATGGATTCTAGAGATCATCTGAGGTTGCTGGTAGATCAGATGTGGGGTCTGGGTATCACAAACAATTTCTTAGATTTCTGGCTTGTGTAATTTGATGAGTTGTTGTGCATGTGACTAAAATTGGAAATCATCCAAAAGGCCAGGTGCTGGGAGAAATGTCATGAGTCTTAGTTACTTTTTCATTGCTGGGACACAATGCCCAATGTTTACAACTTAAGGGAGGAAAGACTAATTTTAGCTCACAGTTTCAAAAGGTCTCACTCCATTCATTGATAACTGGCAATGGTAGAAGTGAGAGGCCCAAAAGGAGGGAAAGCTATTCAGAGTATGGAAGGCAGAAAGCAAGCCAGGTGAGTGAGGAAGGGTGGGGCTAGCATACACCCTTCCGGGTCAAGCCTCAGTGATCCCACTCCTTCTGACCAGGTCCCACCTCCTAACAACACCTGGTTCCACAGGGACTCCACAACATCTAAGTACATGGGCTTTGGAGGGACATTCAAGATCCAAACCATATTTACAGAGTCTGGAACATAAATATGGGAGATACTTAGGTAGGTGGTTGAGAAAAACACATCTAGAACTCACCAGGATGGATTAGAGATATAAATTATCCTCCATGTTTATATTATTTGTGAAGCTTCCAATGTGGATAATATTGCAGAAAGAGAGTTTAGAATAAGGACAGGCTTTATACAAATCCTTTGGAAAACCTGTTCTAAATAGAAGAGGATGAGCTAGATAAATCTGAGAATAAGTAGGCAGAAGTGTATGATAAGTTAAAAATACATAAGAAGCCTAGGAGATTGTAGTATCATGAGACCTTTGGGAAGAAGAAATTTTGAGTAATGAAGTAGTGATGGTTGTTGATGTCAAACAAGTTGATGAGTGAACTTATGAAAGTGGACAGGCTCACAGGAGCTGTTCTGATGACATTGACAGAAATAGGCATATTGGAAATAAATGGAAAGGAGAAAATTTGGTAATTCTGTTCACTAGTCGGGATAGGAATTGTTTTGAATCTAGATGGAGCGTTGGCCGAGAAGGCAGGTTTAGAGTGATTGGATACTGTACTTTAAATATTGAATGTTTCCCAAAAGGTCATGTATTAAAGGCTTGGTCCCCAAGGTGATGCTGGGAGGAAGTGGTGGAATCCTTAGGAGGTAAGATCTCCTGCGAGGTCATTAGGTCGTTGAGAGAGTGCTCCTGACGGCTGAGACTCAGCCCCTTCCTCATTCTCTTTGCCTTCTGGCTGAGAGGGGACTAGTTGGCTCTACCACTCTCCACCATTAGCTTCTGGCACCTTCATCAGAGACCCAAAGCAATGAGTCTTCTCCATCTTGGAGAATAAGTTCCAAAACTGTGAGCAAAACAACTTAGAAATTGATTACCTGATCTAATCTGTTATAGTGGTGGGAAGCTGACGAACACAGGAAACGTGTTGGCCAAAGGAGTATGGACTCTGAGGATGAACATAAAGGGAAATCCTTGTAGGCAAACTGCTGGCTGCTGTGAGAGTTTGAATTATCCTAAGCTCTTGGCAACATAATTACTGTAGGAGCATCAGGAAAATATACCTTTATCTCCAAAGAAAATCACTGGAGAGGACAGTAAACAGTCACCCAGATGTAGTAGAGCATGCATTCTATCAAGTCGCTGTTCACATTACAGCAAACAAAATTTGTTAAATCAGGTATTTACATTGGAGGAATTTTTTTTCTATTAAATGAGACTGAGGGAATCAAAGTGTACCTTGAGCATCAGTGGTTGCACCTGTGACTCAGTCAAATGTATCTTTCAGCTTTTCCC
Source organism: Ctenodactylus gundi (assembly GCA_004027205.1). Classification (NCBI taxonomy): domain Eukaryota; kingdom Metazoa; phylum Chordata; class Mammalia; order Rodentia; family Ctenodactylidae; genus Ctenodactylus; species Ctenodactylus gundi. Next base: position 107,073 of record PVKB01003296.1, on the reverse strand, counting down.
TTCAGTCTTCTTTTCCGACTATTCCAAGGCTTCAGAGGCGTTGTTAAATTCTGATACTGCTGATTGAATATAGTTTTACACGTCTTGTTGATAGGAATATGATGGCAACTGGGTAAATACTTGTTCCTAATTGTCACAATATGTCAGTAGAATCTGCTATAATAGTATGTTTTGAGTTGCAAAGCTGGTAGGTCAACTCTCACCACATTAGATGGGTTCCCTTTTCTTTCCCATAGATTTTCTATGACATTGAATTGTCATGGTAACAGAATACCCGCATTGCCAAGTGTATTTGATGGTCTGGAAAAGAAACATAAGCTACACATAATAAAGAAAACCATGGAAACAGCTTAACTCTATGTATCCAGGGTTGACGTTCAAATCTAACAAATCAGCCTTCTTACAAAGTAGTTATTCTAGCAGAGCGGGCCACAATAAATGGAGGGGTAAAAAGACCTGAGAATGTTTCTGCAAGATGAAAAGGTAAGAGGTAGAGAATCACACAAGAAATTTTCTGGGGTATTTAATACTAAAAAGGAAATAAAAACAACTCTCAAAAAGTGTGAAGATGAAACTAAATGTAAGTGGTGTGTGATCATTGGAAAGATTATTTCAACTTGAGGCAATCAGGAACCACACCTGGATTAGGGTTTGGGAACCACACCTAGATTGGGAATTGAGAATCAACCTGGATTAGAGTGTGAGTGACTTGTGGGCTGGCAAATGAGGGAAGAGCACCCATCCAGATGTGGGAGGCCCAACTGGAACTCAAAAAGTACAAAAGGAAAAAAGAAGAAAGATTGTTACAGATTTTTCCTCTGGGAAAGCTCTCATCTTTGCAACTGTCTAAGGATGCCAACTTGCTACATGCCACAGATCTACATCACAGATATTCTCCAGTCTCGACTTGCTCCTGTCTGCCCATAGCTGATCTTCAGTCACCAATCTTCAGGCTCTAGTATTTGCCATTGTTCTTTGAACCACCAAGATCTGCAGCAAACTCCTACCGGCTGTCCTGAAATCCTGGACGGGAATTCTACTTTGCAGCTGAACAGCCATAGGACATCTCTTGCACATGCAGGCCACTGTCTTGGACTATCTCTCTCCTCAGATTTGTAAGCCTTCCTAATTGATCCTTTTTGTCATAATTTCTGTAAATTCTACCTTTTGAAAGAACCCAAACTAATACACAGTGTTAGTCTCCATTACTGTGGGACCCTGACCGGGCTGGGAATAAAGGAAGGTAGAAGGTGGCCCTGACCCAGATAATCACATCTCAAGACCAGCAGGAGTGGGTTCCCGTTTCTTTCCCATAGATTTTTTTCCAAGGACGGCCCACAGCTCAGGTTTCACTCTACTCAAATTTCCAATTTTCCCCTGCCCTAAGACCTTTACCAGAAATCGCATGATTAGGTTTCGAAAGTCCCACCATGCAAATAAGGCAACTTTCAGATGCCAAACTTCCTCCAATCAGAGAATGAACCACTCCCTACAACCCTGGCTGACCCTCCTCCTTCCAACTGCTTATAAGCCTGTCCCAAGGGACAATAAGCAAGTTGTAACACTGATACTGTCTCCCAGAAGTTCTTTCATCATTCTCACCCCATCTTGAGATCCTGTTCCCCCATACTTCGCTGATCGTTGGTCATCAGTGGTCAGTGATGACCAGAGACCCCAGAGACACCAACATCTGGCGCCCCGACAGGGACCCTCTGAGATGTGCTGGGAAGATGACTACTCCTCCCAGAGGGAAAATGGCCACAGGCCTTGCCTTCCTGACTCAAGGGCTGGCAGATTTTTTTTTTTTTCTCCTTCCTCCTTGCTTTCGGTTTTTGCCATCACGAGGGACCAAATAAGGCATAGGCAAAATTGCTGTCTCTTGGCTGGGGCTATGCTCCAGTACTGACTGAAGACTCCCTGCCCTCTGTTCAGACCCCGACAGCCTGACCAGGTGTTGGTAAAACTTTCTGTCTAGCGCTCTCCTCGGCAAAACCCAGTAATTCAATGACCAGTTAAAGGCCCTTAAGGCAGTGCCGGTTTTCTGAAATTTGTGGAGAGGCTTATGTCTGGGACTTTAGGGAATCCCCTGAAAGCTTATCGGGACCCAGGAACATTGCCCTCTTTCTCTGGCATTTCTTTCTTTCTTGATCATGGGAAACACCTTGTCACATCAAAGGGAATCTCAGATAAAGGATCTTAGGGCTCTGCTCAAACTATGGGGGTTAAAAATCTCTCAAAAGGAGGCCATGACATTCTGGGAAGAGTACTCCTGTTAGTTCCATGTATGACCTCTGCAGACCCTTATGACTCGGAAGTCTGGGCCTGCATAGCCTACCTTACACGGGGGAAAGAAATCCAGGAAGGAAAACCTCCCTTGCTTAATTCTCTCCCTGTCAGAGCAGCGATCCAGCAATGCTTAGGCCCCCTGAGAGATAATTCTAATTCAAAAATAGAAACACCCTCTGCTTTAGAGGAGGAAAGCCCAGAGGATCATCCTGTGGCTGACCTCTCTGCCCTAGAGAGAGCGATAGAGGAAATAAGGCAGAAAATGACCCCTGAACCCCTCCCACTCAATCCTTCATCCGCCCCTTCCCCCCCATGCACCCCAACCAGAGCTGGCTCCCCCACCTCCCATCCTTGATCCCCCTACTCTGACTCAGCAAACGTGTGATGGCCACGATAAGGCCCATGCCGGTTTTTACCACCAGCCTGCTGGATCTGACTTTAACACATTCCCTGTCAACTTTCAGCCCACGCAGGCTCTGCCCCAGGCTTGATACTTGTATCAGACTAATGACTTAAAAAGAGCTAAGACAGGTGGTCAGAGAGGATGGCATGCATGTGCCATGGGCTAAATCCCTTTTACAGAGCCTCAGGGGCGTCCTTAATACCTCCCAAAATTGGCAAGACATTTGCTGCTCCTCACTTCCCAGTTCCCTGTTTTTCCAATGGGAGGACCTATACCAGGATAAAAACCTCCAACAGGTCAGGAGAAACCAGAATTAACTTAATGCTCCTTTTGGTTTTGATGAGTTTTTCAGACAAGGCAACTTCTCCACAGATTCAACAGCCTGCAGGATATTGTGATCAAGTTGCCTATGCGCCCTGCAGGCCTGGGGCAGGATCACTCCTCCTGTAAATTCAAAGGATGACATCTCTTCCCTGCTTTTGCTCCAACAAAAGCCAGAGGAAACCCTTTCAGATTTTATTCTAAGGACCAAAACCAATTTAGAGAGAAAAATTTCTGACCCTACAGCAAGGGATCTCCTCCTCAAAAGTCTGGTGTGGGATGGCATGACCTCAGAAAGCAGACTCGCCTATCAAGGTTTAAAGGAAGAACATTATGACAAGTGGATAGTTGCTACTCAGGGTATTAGTACAGCTTCCCGTGGGGTGGCTTCCCTGGCACAAACTCTTACCGTTGCCCTTAAGCCCAAAGGAAAATGTTATAAATGTGCGGAAGGAGGCCACTGGAGGGGTGAATGCCCGCAGGCCAAAACCTACAAGAGCTCAGGTGCCACTCCCCCTAAGGCTATCTGCCCCACTGTTACAAGGGTTTTCACTGGAAAAAAAAAAAAAAAAAAGACTGCCTCTCCACTTATGATAAGCCCTGGAGCCTTTAAACTCAAAAAGGGGCACCCTCAGCCCCATCAGCAAGAGGGAAAGCCCATGACACACTGTGGGTAACAAGTGTCGTAGAAGGTGCACACCCAACGTCAGTGCTGGAAATAGGTTAAATGTTTAAATGCTTAATTCACACAGGGGCAGACAAGACCATTTTAAGGCAATCTGACAAAACTCCCTTTGGGAACTTTTACCAAGACCTCAGTTAGTAAGAGTTGGAGGCCCCTCTCAAGCTTATGTGATGAGAGGCCTACAAGCGGAAGGATCCTGACAGAAAGCAGGTCTTATTAGACCCCTAGTAGCCAATGTCTCCACTAACCTCCTGGGGAGGGACATTCCTGAAGGCCTAGATATGGTTATAATTAGCGGCTTAGAGGAAGAATATATTGAGGCTGATGCCTGACCAGGAAAATCTCATCTTAAGACCAGCAGGAGTGGGGTCACTCCCTGCTGTCCCATACCCTGGATGACCCACAGCTCAGGTTTCACTCTACTCAAATTTCCAATTTCCCCCTGCCTTTACCAGAAATCACATGATCATATTTTGAAAGTCCCGCCATGCAAATGAGGTGACTTTCAGGCACCGTACTTCCTCCAATCAGAGAATGACCCACGCCCTACAACCCTGACTGATCCTCCTCCTTCCAACTGCTTATAAACCTGGCCTTGTGAACAATAAGCAAGCTGTAACAATGATAATGTCTCCCGGAAGTTCTGTTGTACTCACAACCGCTTGAGACCCTGTCCCCGCCTCCCACCAGCCACCCCCCACCCCGCCCCGGAAACTTCACTGATCCCTGGTTGTTGGTGACCAACGATCACCAGAGACCTTGGAGACCCTGACACATTACCCCTGAGATCTACCTTGGGCGTGGAGGGCAGCACTCAGCAGTTTGAGCCTAACTGCTCAATTCCTGTTTCTCTAGAGAAAGTATCACTCTGGTTTTTTCTCGTGGTTCTTGATGCGGCTAGGGGTTATTTCTGTCCACTCACAGTTGCTTCATCAGAGAAGAGTGATCATAGGTGCTGAAAAGACCTTGTAAGTTAGTATCATTGAACTTGATTTTGTCCATTAGAAAAAGATGCTGGGGAGAATGAGATCAGTATCTAGAAGAGGTTACATCCCCATGCTAATTGCAATAGTATTTATAAGAATCAAGGTATGGAAATAGTCAAATTGTCGGTCAGAGCGTGAATGGGTGATGAAAATCTGGGAGCTGGTCTCAGGAGTGCACGCCTGTCATGTAAGCACTCTGCGGCTAAGGTAGGAGGATCTTGAGTTTGAGCCAAACCTGAATAATTTAACAAGACCCTGTGTCAAAAAGAATTTTTTAAAAAAAATAGCTGGAGATGTAAGTTTGTATCAAGGTCCTTCCTGTGAAGGCCCGATATGGAGGAAGGGGGTGGATAGGGCAGAGAAAAGAGAAGAAAATGTAGTGTGCATACACACAGTGAGATTGGGCCTTGGTGGCCTAACACAGCATGAAGCCCTGGATTTCTTTGAGCCCCAGCATTTATTTGTTTACACACACACGCGCGTGCACACACACGTATGTATGTAGTCCACATACCCAATGGAGTATTATTTAACCATTAATTTTTATTGCCAAGTGCAGAAGTGCAGGCCTATAATTCCAGCACTCTGGGAAGCTGAGGCAGCAGGACGATGAGTTGGGTTCCAGCCTGGGCAATTACATGATGTCGGTGAGACACTATCCCAAATTAAGAAGTGAAGAAAAGGGGTGGGGATGTGGCTCAGTGCAAAAGCCCCATCTTCGCTCTCCAATAGTGACAGAAAAAGGAAATTTTGCCACTTACAACAACCTGGATGGATATTGTGCTACATGGAATGAGCCAGAAATAGAAAGATAAATATTGCCTGATCTTGCACTTTGAAAAAGCTTAACTCATAGAAACAGAGTAGAATGGTGATTGTTGGAGAGGGGTGAAGAAAATGGGCAGATGATTTCTTATCTTAAAAGTTACTATTTTTATTAGTGTTTGTGATATGCAGAAGTCACCGCCAACTTAGATTGTCACACATACAAACCTTGTGGCCGTCACTTTCATTTCCCTTCTACTCTTCTCACCTCCTCCCACTTCCTGTCTCCTTTTCCGCAAATCTCCCTCCCCATTTCCTACTATCTTTTGGCTCTTCTGCTTATTTATAATGTGAGTTTCTCATGCTGAGACACCATGCAATAGTTAGTCTTCTGGGTCTGACTCAGTTCTCTAAGCATACTGGTCTCAAGGTGCATCCATTTTCCTACAAATGTTTCAAATTTGTTTCTCTGTGGCACAATATTACTCCACTGTGTGTGTGTGTACATATATGTATATATCACATGTGATATCAAGATATATCCATTGATCTGTTGGACTTATCAACTTCCATAATTTAGCTATTATGAGTTGTACTGCCATAAACATGGGCATGAATAAATTTCTGTTATATGATGGTTCTAACTCTTTTGGAAAGATACCCAGAGGAGATATCTGGGACGAATGGAATACCCATTTTCATTCATTTGTGAACTCTCCATACTTATTTCTATAATTGTTGTAAAAATTTACAGCCCCACCAGCACATGTGAGGGGTCCTTTTCATCACATCCTCTCCAGCATCTGTTGCTTCTTGGGTTTTTGAAAATAGTCATTCTCACTAGGAGATGATGAAACCTCCGTGTTTTGGTTTGCATTTCTCTAATGGCTAAAGTTGCTGAACATTTCTTCATGTATGTGTTGGCCATTTGTGTTTCTTCTGAGAACTGTCTATTCATTTCAGTTGCCATTTTTAATTTTTTGAGGGGTCTTTTTTTCAGTTCTTTCTACATTCTAGATAATAGTCCTCTGTTCAAGGAGTAGGTGATAAAATTTTTCCCCATTCCATCTGTTCACTCTTCACTATGTTGTCTCCTTTGCTGTGTAGATGATTTTTAATTTGATATAATCCCAGTTATTGATTCTTGATGTTATTTTTTAAACAGTAATGTTTTTGTGGTAAAAAATTCAAATGACATAAAATTTAACATTTTTTCAAAATACATGAATTCCAAATTCAGTAACACAATAAAACCATGGGGTTTGGGAAATCAGTAAATGTCTATGTCCACCCATTTTCAGAGGTTCACCCCTTTTTTATCTCACCATTGCCTCTCTTTCTGCACTGCCATTCATGTTGGGGACATGTTATGTTATTATTTCTGTGTATATTATAGAAGGTACCACCCACCTATAGTCAGTCTTATGTGCTTGGTCCACTTCATTAAGCATTATTGGCTGTAGGTGGCCCCATTTTTGTTCAAATGTTTTATATCTGTCTTTCTTTAAGTCTGTATGGTATTGCATGTGTATGGGTTGATTCTTGGTGTTATTTTTTTATGCAACATGTGTTCTGCTAAGAAAGTTCTTGCTTATACCTATATCTTCTAGACTTTTGCCTGTTTTTCTTATCTGGTATGTTTAGTGTTTCTATCTTAGTATTTACATCTCTGATTTATTTCGATTTGACTGTATTACAGGGTGAAAGGTATGATCCAGATTCTTTCTTCTGCACATGGATGACGAGTTCTTCTAGCACCAGTTGTAAAAGAGGCTATCTTTTCTAAGCTGTATATTTTTTGACCCTTTTTCAAAGAGCAGGTAGCTGAGGATGTCATTACATTCTCAATCCTGTTCAGTTGTCCACCTGTCTTTTTTTGTGCTTGTACCATATAATTTTTATTACTATTGCTTTGTAGTACAACTCGATGTCTGGCATGGTGATGCCTCCTGTCTGTTTGCTGCTTACAATTGCTCTGGCTATTCTGGGTCTCCTCTGGTTCCATGGGAATTTTACGGGTTTATTGTTGTTGTTCTGTAAAGAATGTTATCAGTATTTTTATTGGAATTGTGTTGAATTTATTTATCAGTTTTGGTAGTATGACCACTTTGACGATGTTGGCTCTGCCTATCTAGGAACAAAGAATGTCTTTCCATTTTTTAATGTTCTTTTTGGTTTCCTTTTTCAGCATAATGAAATTTCCATTTTAAAGATCCTTCACTTCCTTGGTTAATCTGATTTCTAGGTATTTAAATTTTTGGGACTACTGTGAATGGGTTTATTTTTCTCATCTCTTTCTCAGTGATTTCATTATTGGTGTACGGGATGCTCTTTATTTTGTGTATTGATTTTGTATCCTACATCTTGGCTGAATATGTCACTTAGTTTAAACAGTCTTTGGTGGAGTCTGCTGTGTAAATAATCTGCAAATAAAGATAGTTTGACTTCTTCCTTCCAATGTGTATTCCCTTTATTTCATTCTATTGCCTAATTTCCCTGGCTAGAGTTTTGAATACTATACTGAATTGGAGTGGTAAGAATGAACATGTTTTGTCTTGTTCCTAAGTTTAGGAGAAGTGCTTTTAATTTTTCCTCAGTTAGTATAATGTTGGCAGTAGGTTTGCCACAAATACGTTTTATCAGCATGAGGTAAGGTCTCTCTATACCTATGTTCAACAGGGTATTTTTTAAATCATGAATAGATGTTCAATTTTTTCATAAGGTTTTTCGGCATCTATTGAGATGAACATATGATTTTTGTCCTTTTGTTTATGTGGTATATTAATTGATTTATTTGTGTTGAACCGTTCTTGCATCTTTGGAATGAATGATCTTTTCATTGATTTTTTTTGTATTCTGTTTTAATGGTTTTATTGAATTCTGTATCTTATTGAGAATTTTTCCATCTATAGTCATTAAGTAAATTGTTCTGTAGTATCTTTCATTCTATCATTCTTTGTCCGTCCATTCTCTCTCTCTCTCTCTCTCTCTCTCTCTTTCTTTCAAATATTTTGTCAAGTTTTAGTATCAGGGTAACACTAGCTTCCAGAAAGGAGTTTGGTAGTGCTCCTTCTCTTTCAATTTTATGGAGAATTTTGAAAGGGATTGGCATTAGCTCATTCCTGAAGTTCTAGTAAATCTTTCAGTGTATTGATCAGGTCCTAGGTTTCTCTTTGTAGGTAGTTTTTATTACTGCCTCAATTTCATTATTGGTTATTAATCTATTCAAGGTTTGTATATTGACTTGGTTCAACTTTGGTATCTCATATATGTCTAGGAATTTATTCATCTTTTCTACGTTCTCTGGTTTATAGATGTATAATTTTTTAGCAGAGTTTCTTATAATCCTCTGGATTTTAACAGTGTCCCTTGTGATTTCACTCTTTTCATTTCTGATTGCATTGATATGTATTTTTTCTTTCTTTTATTTACTTAATTTGGCTAGAGCTTTATCAGTCACCTTTTTGAAGAACCAACTCTCTGGTTTATTGATCATTTTTGTTTTTTTATTTTTTAGTTTCTATTTTATACATTTTTACTGTGGTGCATATTTTTTCCTTCTACTGCCTTTGGATTTGGATTGTTCCCATTTCTCCAAAAACTTGATATGAATCATTAAAAATTTTTATTTAGGATTGCTCTATTTTCTAATGAGTGATTTCATAGCTATAATTTTCCCTCTTGATACTGTTTTCTTTGTGTCCTATAGATTCTGGTATAATGTCACTATCATTTGACTTTAGGAAGTTTTTTACTTCTTAATCAGTTTTTTCTCTGACCTATTTTTTTGTCCCATATTTTTTTTTTATCTCCATGTACTTTCTGTGGTTTGTTTCGCTGTTGGTTTCTAGTTTTATTCGACTATGATCTGAAAGTATACAAGGGATCTTTAAATTTATTTAAGCATGCCTTGTGGGCTAGGGTATGTGCTAATTTGGATAAAGTTCTATGTGCTACTGAGCAAAAGGTATATTCTGTTGATGTTGATGGGTCACTGTAAAGATCAGTTAAATCCATTTGCTTCATGACATATTTTAGCTCTAATATTTCTCTGTTAACTTTTTTGCCTACTGAGCTATCTATTGTGAGAGTTGGATATTGAGGTCCCCAACTATGACTGTGCTTTTTATGTTCAATAGTTTTTGTTGTACAAATTGGGTGCTCCAATATCAAGTGTGTATATATTTATAATTGTGAATTCTTCCCATTAGATTCTTAACTTTACCACTATATAATGTTTATCTTTGTCTCTTCTGATCTGTTTTGGCTTGAAATTTGTTGTAACTGTATGAAGATATTATAGATTCCCCTGCTTGTTTTCTGGCTCTAATTGCTTGAAATGGAAATTTCCATCCATTTACTTTCAGTCTACGCATTTCTCTTTGGGTTAAATGCATCTCTCACAGGCAGCAAGTTGTTGGTTTTTGTTTTTTGATCCAATCTGCCAGTTTGTTTCTTTTGATTGGAGAGTTTAGACCATTCATATTGAGTTAATGTTTTGATATACTTACTATATTCTGGCATTATCTTGTTATTTTAGTGTTGATTATTCATTTTTTATTTTTGTTAAATTATTCTCCCCTTTTTGTTGTTTCCCTTTCTCTGACTTCTTTAGTGCTGCTAGTATCCCTTTATCTAAAATTCTCTTCAAGTGTTTTTTGGATTTTGTTTTGTTTTGCTGTGCTGGTCTAGTGATCATAAACAGCTTTAGGTTTTCTTTCTCATGGAAATTTTTTATTTCTCTCTCAATTTTGGAAGATAATTTTGCTGAATAAAACATTCTGTGATGTCACTTGCTTTCTTTTAAAGCTTGAAAGATGCTGCTGTATGCCCTCCTGGCCTTTAAGATTTGTGCTTAGAGAAATATGCAGTTGTACTGATGAATTTGTCTTTGTAGGTTACTTTTTGTTTTTCTCTTACAGTTTTTAATGTTCTTTCTTTGTGCTGAATTTCTGGGATTTTGGTTATGATGTGCTGTGGAGAGGTTCTTTTCTGGTCAGTTATATGTGTTTTATTTGCCTCCCATACCTCAGTGTTTGTTTCTTTTCCTAGATTTCAGAAATTTCTGGTATAATTTGGGTGAATAAGTTCTTTACATTTTTTGTGCTGTCCTCTATTTTTCTTTCATTCTCATAATTCTGAGGTTTTCTCTTTGTGTCATCTATCAGGTGTTACATCCAGTCACTTTGATTTTGTTGTTGTTGTTGTTGTTGTTGTTTTTAGGGTATCACTGAGCATATGCCTGAGTTCATCAATATTATCTTCAAAGTTTGACACTCTGCCCTTACTGTGATTGAGCTGACTTCTCATCTTTTCAGTTGCATTTTTCATATTCTGAATTTCAAATTGACACCTTTTCAGATTCTGTATTTCCTTACTGAAATACTCCTTCATGTATGTTTTACAATGCCTCCTTATTCAACTTTGTTGTGTCTTCTATACAATCATTAACTTTTCATCAATTAAGGCCATGTTTTTGGGTAAATTCCTCTTTGAACTTGCTAACCATCTCTTACATTTGTTTAAATATGTGTTGTTTGAACTGACTGGCCATATGGTCTATTTTTTAAAATTTTTCTTTCATATGGCCTCCACTATTTCAGGATCCATAATTTCAGCTACTGGAGCTAGGCATTTTGCTGGTGCCTTCATGCCCTGTTCTCCCATGATATATTGTTGAAAATTGTAGATGAGATAATGTTGAACAGTTTTATCTCTAGTGTGGCAATATCTCCTGTTGATTATGTCTTTCCTTGAGCTTGCATATATTTTGATATTTGTGTACATTTTCAGCTTATTCTGATATTAATTTGGGGGTCTTTTTGACAACTTTCTACTGCTCTCTTGTTACTCTACACTTTATATTTATGAGGAAATGTATTATAGTAATGTATGTTAATTAAAGACAAGACAGCTGTTGGCATACAATTAAAATAAGATCAATTTCTATGACACCTTTAACAACATGAACAAAATCTATAATAGTGTTGTACTCTAACCAATCCAATTATTAACTAGTCAATAACAAGTTAAATACTACTGCCAATAATAAAATAGAAATATCTATCACCTACCTAGGCCAAGCTACATAGCTACAAGTTATTAACTCTTAATAACCTCCAACCACTATTAACAGTAGAATAGAAATAAGTAGTGGTTTATCCTAAGACAAACCAATTGCTGACATATCATAATAAAAATTATATAATCATTCCACTCTTAAAATATGATCTGTACTGTTAATGGAGGTATCTGTAGAAACCATTTCTAACTATTAGATCTATTAAAGGCAACACTTTACTGTTGTTTATAATAAATGTACATTAATGTCCTGAATAAATAAATTGCAAAAATTAATACCTAATAAGTTAAGCCATATAGCCATAAGTTATTAATGATGTAAAAATGATGGCAGTAGAGAAAAAGAGGATTGAGATAAAGAATTAGTTTTGGGGAGGAAAGAGAAAGCAGAAAAGTGGGTAAGAAAGGGAAAAAACTAAACTAAATGAAGACCAGAAGAAACATAAATAGTCAAAAGTGCCACAGATAGAGAACCAAAGAAAAAAGATGAAAAGAAATAGAGAACAATACCAGAGTCTATAAAAAGGCTCTACAGAAAAAAAGGAACAACTTAATAAATGCAAAAACAACAACAACAACAACAACAACAAAAAACAAGTCCAAATGCATATAAGGAACAGTTGAGGTGAGTCCACAGTCCAACGATTTTTCTGGTGCTATTTGGATAAAAATCTCCTTCGAGATTCTGTGATTTAATGAGCACTCTCTACCAGATATGCTGGAGGGGAGAGCAGCAGTTCAACTGTCCTGCTGAGGATCCCTTGTTTCCTGATGAGACCAGTCGCTGCTCTTCCCATGTCCCAGCCCACAGTGATGTTTCATGTCAAAGCCCCGTCCTTGCTTATGTGAGGTTGAGGGATCCAAAAGCCCAGTGGGCTCTGGGCTGAGAGCAGGCAGTGATAGTGGCCCAGCACCCGGAAGGCCTTCAATGGGGCACTTCCACGCCCAGCAGACCACTCCCAGGTGACCTGCTCCTCTTCCAGGTGTGCTGCGGGGGTTAGGGAAGAGGACTCTGCTCTCCATGACCTGCTCTAACTAGGCTCAAATATTCCAGAAGGTCTGCAACCTGTTCTTCTTTCTCCACAACTGTCTCTTGTGACAGCTCCCTCCCGCTCATCAACCAAGAGAGTCCTCAATGTCCCCATTGTGTGTCCCTAGGGTATGTCCCATCCAGATTTTTTAAAAATGTAAACTGTTTCCCAGACCAGTTCAAACTAAGTCTTTTCCTATAATGGCTCCTTAATATGGTGCTGCCAGATGTCGTCTCATGAACCACCTAGGAGACCATTTTAGCAAGAGACCCCACACTGCAGTTGGAGCTCACAGCCATAAGCTTCTCTAGCTGGCTGCCTGCCCTCCAGCTCTGAGACCACTAGCCTTCCAACCTCTGGCTTCTGCACCTGAAAGGCTACTCCTGGGCTGCCACAGCTGAAGGCCATTTTTAGTCTGGTACACTCACTTCTCTACAGATTTTATCTGTCTCCACAGCCCCTTAACGCTTTCCAGCATCCCCGCTGACCTCCTTCCAGTTTGTGGAGCTCCTGGCCCTTCTTAGCTGAGTCATTCAAGTTCTCTTTACTGTATCTCAGTCTCCTTTCTGAGTCCGTGGGGATCTCTGTCAGGGAGATCCTTCTCCACTGCCATCTTTTTTCCCCATTTTATTGATATGTATATGTGCAAAGTTTAAGGTTTACAATGGAATTGAGCATTTTGTGCACATACGTATCTTGTCAAGGTGACAAGGGCTTTCCCACTCTCTTTCTGTCCCTCCCCATTCCCTCCCCTCCCACCCTCCTCCCCCACCCTACCCCGTTTCACTTTTTCATTTTAAGTTCCATAAGAGTTGTGATCCACTGCCATCTTGATTCCATCCCTAAAGTGGGGAGATGTTAAATCAGAGGGTACAAACTTTCGGTTATAACTGAATAAGCTCTGAGAATCTGATGTACACTGAATTGTCTGTTAGTCATCGCATAACATGGACATATATCAAATCATACTGTATACATTAAATATATACAATCTTTGTCGGTTAAGTATCTTAAAGTAATTTGAAAACTAAATATGCAGGGGTTATCTTTGCCCACACAGAAAGCTAGTTAGGTCAGCATGGATAACAGCTAATGCTTGGCACAGTACAGTCACATTGCAAGTACTTTGTGTCGTTATTTAATAACTCCAACAATTTTATTAAGTAGATATCTCCTCATTTTACATTTAAGAAAAATCTGAATTACTTGTTCCAACTAAAAACCAGGAAACAGTTGAGCAAAGACTAACCTGGGCGTCCATGATGGAGAAAGTCTCAGGTTTATTTAAAATATAAATTTATGTTGTAATTATCAGCATTTGATAGCTATGAGACCTTGGACAGTTTATTAAATCTCGCAAAGCCTTGGCTACCTCATCTATAAATCTATATTTAGTTGTTGTAAATATTACTTGAGTTTTGTATGTCTTACTCTGATTGTAAGATATAGGAAGTGTTCAGTGAGCAGTGACTATTGTTATCTTTTATTTTTGTATCCCTGTTATCTAAAGTCTATCTAAAACCCTTTATAAACTATTTTTCTTCTCAAAAATATTTATTCATACCATGGTTACAAAGCCTTGATCAATATTTTTAGTGTGCTACAGAATCAAGATTAAAGCATATATAAATGAAAAGAGCCTACCCAACAAAGGTAATTAAAATATTTTATTCTTCTCTTTTGTTTTTATTTTTTGATCATCATTAGTATCTATATAGTTTCCATCCCTTTAAATTCACTCTATTACTCTTTATTGTTTTCCTGTGCTTGGAAGCAGGTTCTTTAGCAGCTTTCCCATTCCCCTTCCCAATCCATTCCTTTCATTGGTAATTATAGTGTAAACCTACAGCCATTTTAGATTTTTTAAAAAATGTAAATATATAATCATTATATTTCAGACTCTAGGGTTTTCTTAGAAATCATGTAGTTCAACCGTTTTGGAGGGAGGATAGAAGCTGAGGAATATGAATAAGGTTTTATAATTTAAGTTGTATTCTAAACAACGTGTCATTCTAGCATGACACCATGATGAGTCCTACACTCAAGTTTCTTCTTTTGCTGAGTAGCACATAGGGTGTGTGTACCAGTCCCATGAAGGACAACAACTATCTAGACATAGAGATGTTAGTCCACTTTTAGCCTATGAGAGGTACTAGAGCTATCTGGATGTGGAAATCTACATTATAAATGATTTTTGGAGAAGTGAAGAAGACTAAAGTAGCAACATTTTTCTAGAATCAAATATTCTAAAATTTAGAATATTTACAATGCTTGTAGATCTCACTCTCATTAATGTTATAACAATATCTAAGGTTATTCAAAAATAGGTTAACCTACATTATAGACTCTATAAAGTTAGTATAGACGTTGCATTAAGAGCTTGGAAGAAAAAGGGAAGGCAGATATATGTTGAAGGATTATGGAAATGATTATATAAAAGCACATGAACAATGTCTTCAGAGTATAAATTTAATGAGGATAGGAGTAGTTTATATGCACCATTAATCTTGTATTTCCTTTAACTCTAATTATATGGTGCTGATGATCAATTGCTTTATGCTTTCTATGTGAAAGAGTTGGTTAGTAGGCCAACCCATTCTTTTTCCCCCAATTTTATTGGTATGTATAAGTGCAATACATAAAGCTTACATTGATGTTGAGTGTTTTGTGTACATACATATTGTGCTGAAGTTACAGATCCTTCCTTTCCCTCCAACACTCCCTCACCTCCCCTCCAGTTCCCATATGAAGTTCTAAGAAAAAATAGTGGTCTGGTTTCTCATATCAGAGAAACCATTCAATATTTCAACTTCTGCTTCTGACTCACTTCACTAAGCACGATGGTCTCAAGTTGCCTCTATTTACCTTGTAAGTAAATAGAGCCTCCAACCTATCTGTCTTTAGAGTTGAGTAGAATTCCATTGTGAATAAATACCACAATTTATGTACCCATTGATCTGTTGAGGGGTATTTTGGTGTCTTCCACATTTTAGCTATTGTTAGTTGTGCTGCTATAAACATGGGTATACATGTATAATGCTATATGTTGTTTTTAATTATTTTGGGAAAATACCTAGAAGAAGTATCACTGGGAAGAAGGGGATATTTATTTCAAGTCT
The DNA here is from genome assembly GCA_004027205.1 of Ctenodactylus gundi. NCBI lineage: Eukaryota > Metazoa > Chordata > Mammalia > Rodentia > Ctenodactylidae > Ctenodactylus > Ctenodactylus gundi. The sequence goes on along the minus strand of PVKB01003296.1, from coordinate 91,396 downwards.
TTTGAGACTTCCATACTGCTTTCCATAGAGGTTGTACCAGGTTACATTCTCACCAGTAGGAAAAGAAAGGTTCCATTTTCCCCACAGCCTCTCCAGCACTGATTGTTATTTGTGTTCTTGATATACGCCAGTCTATCTGGAGTTAAATGGTATCTTAGTGATGTTTTCATTTGCATTTCTCTTATGGCTAAGGATGTTGAACATCTTTTCCTGTATTTATTGGCCGTTTGAACTTCTTCATCTGAGAACCACCTATTCATTTCTTATGCCAATTTTTCAACGGGGTCTTTGATTTTGAGGGGCTTACTTTTCTTCAGTTCCCTGTATATTCTGGTTATGAGCCTCATATCTGAGGTACTGGGGATGAATATTTTTCCCAGTGTATTGGTTCTCTTCTTACACTGTTGATAATTTTCTTGGTTGTGCAGAAACTTTGTAATTTGACATAATCCCATTTGTTAAGAATAGGGGATATTTCTTTTACTTTTGGTGTCATATTAAGAAAGTCTTTGCCTACATCTATGTATTTTAGATATTTGTCTAAGGTGTCTTCCAGAAGGTTCAGTGTTTCAGTTTTAATATCCACTTTGATTTGATTTTGGTGCATGGTGGCAGGTGTGTATATATGTTCATTCCTCTACATGTGGATGTCCAATTTTCATAGCACCATTTGTTGAAGATTTTATCCTTTTTCTAGTGTATGCTTTTGGCTTCTTTATCAAAGATTGGGTAGCTGAGGGTATTTGAATTTATCTCAGCATCCTCAGTTCTGTTCCAGTGATCTACCTTTCTCTTTTTGTGCCAGTACCATATAGTTTTTACAACTATAGCTTTATTGTATAACTTGATATCTGGAATTGTAATGCCTCCTGCCTTAGTGTTGTTACTCAAGATTGCTTTGGCTATTTTAGGTCTCCTTTGGTTCCATATGAATTTAATGATTATTTTTTCAAATTCTGTGAAAAAATTGTTGATATTTTGATAGAAGTTGCATTGAATCTATATATCAGTTTTAGTAATACAGTCATTTTTACTATATTGATTCTGAATATCCAAGGACAGGGAATGTCTTTCCGTTTTCTGATGTTGTGTACAATTTCTTTCTTCAGTGTAATGTAGTTTGCTTTATATGGGTCCTTCACTTCCTTGGTTAAGTATACTCCTAGGTATTTAATTTTTTGCTGAGCTATGGAGAATGGGGTTATTCTTCTGAGCTCTTTTTAAAGAGAGTTCATTGTTGGTGTAGAGAAAAGCTATTGATTTTTTAGTATTTTGTAGCCTGCAATTTGGCTGAATTTGATTATTATTCCCAAGAGTTTCATAATGGAGATATTGGGGTCTTCTATGTAGATTATTATATAATCTGAAAATGAGGATAGTTTTACTTTCTTCTTTCTGATGCAAATTCCCTTTATTTCATTTTCATGTCTGATTGCTACAGCAAGTGATTCAAGGACTATGTTGAATAAGAGTGGCGAGAGTAGACGACCTTGTCATGTTCCTGATTTGACAGGAACACTTTCATTTTTATCCCATTTACTATACTTGCAGTAGCTTTGGCAAATATGGCTTCTATGAGTTTGAGATAAGGCCCCTCTATACCTATTTTTCTCACAGTTTTTGTCATGAAAGGGTGTTGAATTTTATCAAAGACTTTTTCTGCATCAATTGAGATGGTCGTGTGGTTTTTGTTTGGGCTTTTGTGGATGTGGTGTATTATATTGATTTATGTATGTTGAATCAACCTTACATCCCAGGAATGAAGCCCACTTGATCAAGGTATATGATCTTTCTTATTACTTGTTGGATCCTCTTTGCCAGAATCTTATTAGTCTATGATTTTCCTTTCTGGTTAAGTCTCTTTTCTGGATTTGGAGGCTAAGGTGATGCTTGCCCCAGAAATAAGTTTGGTAGTATTCCTTCTTTTTCAACTTCATGGAACACTTTGGGAAGAATTGGAGTTAGTTCTTCCCTGAAATACTGAAAAAAATTCTGCTGTGAATTCATCTGGTCCTAGGCTTTTATATGTAGGTGGAGCTTTTGTTACTGCTTCCATTTTTGCTTGTGTAATGAGGTTATTCAAGGTTTTTATGTCTTCTTCCTTCAATTTTGCTATTTTGTCTGTGTATAGAAAATTATTTTTTCCTTTCTAATTCTCTAACTTGTTAGAATATAGGTGTTCAAAATAATTTCTCATAAGATTCTGAATTTCTGCAGAGTCTGTTGTAAATTCACTTTTTTATAAGTGCATTAATCTGTGCTTTTTCCCCCCTTCTTTTGGTGAGTTTAGTGAGAGGTTTATCAATCATGTTTATTCTTTCGTAGAACCAGCTCTTTGACTATTAACCTTTTTGATTTTGTTTTTAATGTCAATTTCATTAATTTCAGTTCTGATCTTTATAATGTTTTTTCTTCTACTGCTTTTTAGGCTTGAATTATTCTTGCTTCTCAAGGGCCTTAGGTGCATCATTAACATGTTTATTTGTGACCATTTTGGTTTTTTGATGTGTGCATTCATGGCTATGAATTCCCCTCTAAGTGCTGCTTTCCTTGTGTCCCACAGATTCTGATACGACGTACTTTCTTCATCACTTAACCCTATGAAGTTTTGATTTCTTCTCTGGTTTCTTCTGTGATTCATTGTTTGGTCAGTAGTAAGTTGTTTAGTCTCGTGTATTTGTGTATTTTCTTGTTTCTTTTGCTGTTATATTCAAGCTTTATTCCACTGTGAGCTGAAAGTATACAAGATATTATTTCTATTACTTTGTATTTATTTAAGCATGACTTACGACCTGGAATAGGGTCTATTTTAGAAAATGTTCCTTGTGCTGCTGAGAAGAATGTGTATTCTGGTGATGTTGGCTGGAAAACTCTCTAAACATTGGTTAGGTCCAAGTTTTCTATAGTGTCCTTTAACTATTATATATCTTTGTGGATTTTCTGTTGGGTTGATTTATCTATCTGTTATAGTGGAGTATTAAATTACCCTACTGTAATTGTATTGGGGCCTATATGTCTATTTATATCTAATATTTTTCAGTTTACATAATTGTGTGCTCCAGAGTTGGAAACATATATATTGATAATTTTGAATTCTTCTTTTTCTTTCATTCCCTTATCCAGTATATAGTGACCATTTTTGTCTCCCCTAGTGTTTTTTTTTTTTTTTAATTTGATGAATCCAAGACTAAGATAGCTACCCCTGCTTATTTCCTGGGTTCTGTTGTATGAACTATTGAATTCCATCCTTTCATTTTCAGTCTGTGAGTTTCCTTCTGGGTGAAGTGTGTCTCTTATAAGCAGTAAATTGTGGGTTTCTATTTTTTGGTCAAGTCAGCCAGTCTATGTCTTTTAGTATGTGAGTTGAGGCCATTTGCGTTCAGAGTAATTATCGAGGTAAATTTGCTATGTTTTGCCATCATTATAGATTTTCAGCATAATTTACTGGACTTACTTTCTTCTCAGATCATTCTCCTGTATCTGTTGCTACTTCTTCCCTGAAGTCTTTTTGCTTCCTGGGTTTTCTTTAAGTACTGTCTGCAATACTTCCTTATTGGCTACAAATTTCTTTAAGCTTTCTATATCACGGAAAGTTTTAATTTCTTTCTCTAATTTAAATGATAACTTTACTGGATATAGCAGTCTGGGTAGGTATTTATGTTCTCTTAGTGCTTGGATGATATTGCCCCACGATCTCTTGGCTTTTAGGGTCTGGGTTGAGAAATCTGCAGTTATCCTGATGGGCTTATCTTTGTAAGTCACCCTCTGTTTTTCTCTTACATATTTTAATATTCTCTCCTTGTGTTGGATTTCTAGTATTTTAATTATGATGTGTCATAATGAGGTTCTCTTATCAAAGTTCTCTGGTGTTTTATATGCCTGCAGTAGTTCAATGTTCATTTCTTTCCTTAGATTTATGAAATTTTCTTTCATAATTTCATTGAACATGACCTTTAAGCCTTTTATTTTTTCCTCAGTTTTCTCCTTCACTTTCGTGATTCTGAGGTTTCTTCTTTGAGTCTACCAACAGCTGTTGTAACCATTTTTCTCCTTTTTTGTTTTGCTATCTTCATGGCCTTTACATTCCAGCTCAACCATTTTATCTTCTAGTTCTGATGTTCTAGTCTCAAAATGTTCAAACTGGTGACTTATTTTTTCCTGTGTGTTTTTCACATCCTGGACGTTAGTTTTTATTGTTATTATATCTCTGCTGAGCTCTTCCCTAATTTGTTGTATTGCCTTCATTATCTGCTGGTTCCTGTCTTCTTTATTTTCCTCTAATTTCTTGTCAATTTTTGCTGATAGTATTTGCCATGTCCTGGCATAGCACCTTCATTTCCTGTTTAAATTCTAAGAATTGCTGGGCCCAGACATTATCTTCTTTTTTCCCTTTTTCATCTGGGTTCAGCTATTTCAAGATCATTGTTATTTTTTTCTCATGTGTCAGGTCTTTCTGTAGGTATTTTATTACCACATTTCCTCATGGTTCTGTTAGAATGAGTTGAGGCTCTAGTGTTTTTGATGAGCTCTGTTTCTTTTCCTGAGATTCTGAAAGACTCTCTCTGTTTTAAGTGTTACCTGGCTGTCTCTGGGCACAGGAAGAATGGGGCCCTCGAAGGCCCAATTCACTTAGTTTTCAGGTGGAGGAGGGGCCTGGTGGAGGCTACCTGGCTCGAGGGATGGGGCACACGAAGGCCCAGTCCTGCCAGCTCCCGGGTGCACGTGGGCTCTGCTGGCAGCCATAAAGAAAGCCACCATAGTGTGGAATCAACAGTAGACAGTGGCTTTATATTCCAGGATTAAAGCTCACAATGTTTTATTCTTTGTCTCTAACGCTTCACGAATATATTCTGAACATATATTGTGTCCTACCAAAAAAAGATGTTTGGGACAAATCAGATTGAAAGAATGGCCTGAAAAATGATGATTTTCCTTTGTGCTGAGATTGTATGAATGGGAGCACCATAGTCTTGATAAGAACTTACCATTCTCAGCTGGGCCTTGTGGCACAGCCTGTAATCCCAGTACTGTGGCAGGCTGAACCAAGAGACCCTGTCTCAAAATCAAAACTAAAAACTCAGCGGGGGATATAGCTCAGTTTCAAGGCCCTGGGTTCAATACTGTACAGAAAACTGAGACCTACTCTTCCTATAAAACGCTGGGTGGTTAGATATGAAACTGTTCTGTGAACAGCTGAAAGGAGAAGGTGATTAGGCAGGTGATTGAAGGTCTGAGACAGGAATATCACAGGCTGGATACAGGTGAGACTGACCTTTTTTAGTTAGAGAGAAATACTGGGTCATTGACTCAACAAGAATTCTACTGACCTTGGCAAATAAAAGCACATGCTCATATGGATGACTCAGAGGCCAAGGATATAAAAATAAAATTTAAGCTGCAAAAAGTATAATGCAACCTAGCTTTAATCACATGAAAAAATGTTGTAAAAATATAAAATCATATTCATCATCTTATGTAATATAGATGTGATTATTAGTATGAAAAAAGTTATGAACTGGTGTAGAATTGTATGATCCCAAGCTATAAAAAATGTATATAGAGACAATGCTCACAATATGTTAACGGTTTTCATTTATGAGTGAGCTTGTGGAAGACTTAATTCCTTCTTTGTGCACATTTGTGTTTTCCATAGCATATAGAATTTGTATCTTAAAACAGTATTTGAAACAGTGGAACTTTTTTAAAAAATAAGTTTGGCAGTGATTCTGAACTGAAAGTATGAAGCAATTTATAGCTGTTGAAATTTGGCCACTAATGACGTGGATTATTTTGGTTTTACTCATGACAGATGTTTATAGAACACGATGTCCCTGATTCTCCTAAGTCAAACCTGCTGAGTTTGTGCTTAGCATGCTGTAGTCTTTACAGGCATGAGGAAAACCAAAGCTGAAAGGCAATTTAATGTCCCCAATTCAGCTAGGCTCAGGGAAGAGGCCGCCTGGGCTGGGGGCCAGGGTGGTTGTCAACAACTTCTCTGGATTTTCCTCTGACTCTCACATTATCTACAGCCTAGAATTTCTTGCAACATCCTTGATTTCTAGCTGCATCAAACTTCCTCCCCATCATGCAGCACTGAGCACAGCCAACAATAAGAGTGAGAAGCAAGAAGGCGAATGTGAGGAATAGAGGAAGAGACTGAGAGTCACTGGAGACTTCGACAGCATTCAGAGGCCACTGTAGCCTGAGGATCATTTGCCAAGTGCCTTCTGGGTGCCAGGAATTTGATTTACACCTTAACAGAGGTCGTCATTATAGTGTAGAAATGCTTGTGTTTGTATTTATAATTCTAAGTTAATAGTATTGCTAATTTATTGAAAACGTCCCATTTGTCAGGGTAATTGTCAGGGTCTATGTTTGTACTTTTCTCAGTATACGTATCTTATATCTTAAGAAACCAAGGAGCCGTGAAATACGTTTTAATATTTCTATTGAAAATAATGTATATTACTTTCTCACTTCAAAGGGGGCCATCTCAGCCACTTGCAATAACAAGCGCAGAGAGTGTTGAGCTGAGGATGGAGAGAGAAAGCGAAATGGGATGTTGGTGCATGATTTTGCTCAGTGTAGAGATCCTGCTGCCAGCCAAGGCATCCAAGGGCAGTTTTATCCACTTACTCTTTTTCTTTCCCATTCCTTGTTCCATAAAAGCAACCATGGCAGCAAACAGTGTCCTCTGAGCTCTGAGGGGACCAAGGGAGGGCACCCTTGAAGCTTTCACTTACATGTCCCACCAGCCCACTGGCATCCTTTTCTACCCATGAAGCTTTGGCCTCACCCTTTCACCTCTTACTATCTTATGCACCTGCTTCCCTTGGCCTCATCTTGCCCTCGTCCCTTCCCCACTTCCCAGTCTGCAGCATCCTGCCCATCCATTAAATCACTGAGCTTCACTGGAGTTCTGACTGCATTGAGTTCTGTCTTCTTCCCCTCTCTCCAGGGCTCAGAAATGGCTCTCACTGTTGACCTTGGAGGAGATGTTGAGTCCAATTCCTTCCCTGTTGACACTCCACCTCAGATCCTTGAAACTATTACGTGGGCCTTTTATTTCCTTCCTAGTAACTTCATTTCCTCTATTCTCCATTCTCTGCAAAGCTTTCTTGTAAACACAGCTCCTCTTGCCACTCACTCCCATCAGTGCTCACTGTTTTACATCTCGATTCCTATGTGTGGCCTCTGGTTACATCCTCAGCATCTTCCCCCATGCCAGCCCCTCCCCGTAGACCAGTCGTGGCACTCTGGGGTCAGCCTGGTCTAGAAGAGACACATTCCGTTCCTCTATGCCTTTGCATCTGCTGTTCTCTGTGCCTGTGATAATCCCTTTGCCTTCTTACCCTGAAAGACCCCTCCAGTCTTTGGGGCCCCAGTTTCCTTGTTGCTTCCTCCTTGGCCACCGAGTTTATGAAGCTTCCATCTTTGCTCTCAGAGCACTTTGTGCATATTTCTGGTGTACTGTTCATCATTTTTGTATAATGATGCCGTGGTCTTCATCTATAAAATGGGGGTGACGCTAGTATTTGGCGTCAGTATTCTGGGCACTCAACTCCATCCACACTACTCAGCTGAGTAGAGCAGGTGACAGGTCACAACCTCAACATGAGGAAACTTGGAGATGCAGCCTATCTTACTACAATCAAGCTGCTTTGAGGAGTTAATATCTACACAGCATGAGACCAGCAACCGGCATGTAGCTTGCTCCATGTGTCAGTGCCTGTTATTGACATCAGCCTTGTCCGCGCTGCGACGGTGGCATTCTGGAGAGCAGAGGCAGCTCTTATTCTCCAGCACACAGCACAGCAGATACAGATGGAATTGAATTAAAATATTTAGTTGCCTCTTTTGCACTATCTCATGCACAGAGGTCATTCTAGAAAACAAAATGGGTTGAATTTCTAGAGCTGCCCATGAAGACGTGTGCTTAGAAGGCTTTCAGTATCTTAGACTTAGTCTGACTTGAGTGTCTGAGCGGGGGGCTAGAGGAGCTTCCAGCCAAATTGAGCCTCTGTCCAGTGGCACGGTTGGAAGCCTATTTCTTTTGTTCCCGTGGGGAAGCCAGAGAGAAGCAGAGGTAGATGAACCCTTATACTGATAAACTTACTACATGGGAATTTGTCAGACTGCCTTGAAGTAACTTTCCCTTGCGCAATGAAATATAAAAGAAAAAAATGTGTCACTGTACGTCCCTATTTATTTAATCATTCAAATACCAAATAGAATCAGGTTCTTAGCAATGTGTTAAAGGTCCTTCTCTGTTCATACACTCTTGGTTTCAACTACCTGTTCCCTAGGCTTGTGTTTTTCTGTCTCAAATCTAAGGCCACCTTTGAGATGTTGTCCCCCTATCTTCTTGTGTCTAGAGCCTCCAATCTCTCCAACGAGATGGTTTTTGGCCAGATGGACCAAGCCTTAGTAGCTATATCCACAGTATTTACACTGGGATACCTGTAACTCTACTTCTGCTGAAAGTAACCTAAGGAATCACTTAATTGTCGCTTCCCAGTCTTGGTAACCTGAGACCTGCTTCTGCCTCTGCTGATGCTAACTGGGCCAAGGGTAGAATGTGGACCATCAGGTTATGAAGTGAGCAAGTGGAAACTTTGCCCAATGGGATCTGAGTAGGTTGGAGCAATCATCACTTCTTTTAGGCAGTTTTAACATGAGCTGGAAGAGGAGCTACATAGTAGAAGGCAGGTGGCAAAGAAGCTATACTCAGTGGGTCCCTGAGAAGTTGTTAGCAAAGAAGAGCCACAGTTGAGCAAAGCTCCCAAGATACATGCAGCAAGGAGTGAAGTAATCAACAGTGACTGCGGTAGTGGGTAGTCACAGAGAGAGCCAAGACCAGGAGAACAAGTGTTTTGTTCTGGTAGATCCTGAACCTCTTCTTTCATGACCCTCTGGGTCCCATTACGGACAGGCTACATAATTTGCAGAAAAAAAATGAAAAGTTTCTTGTTCAAAAATTAAGAATTTCAAAAATGGCAACCTGACTTGGCTTGAGACGAGCGTCTATTTTTTCCAACTGTACCCATTTGACTGAATTATTCCTCCAGTAAGTCTTGATCTCCTTCATTTGTACATAACCTCGCCTTGAAGTGGAGACAACTTGTGGTTTCTTTTTAACTCCCTGGTATTATACTTGTACCCCGAGGCTCTTAGCACTTTCTATAGTGCTGCAGTGATTCCTGAGACTCCTGTCTTGTCTCCTGGACTACCAGACTGAGTTATTTTTAAAGCACGTCTACATCTGACCTACCATTGCAGCCTCTGTGCCTGTTGGTAGCCAGCTCACTATCAGAGAGATCATGGTCTTTCCTTGTTTTGAAGCAGGTGACCTTTACAAGCAGAGGTAAGAAGGAAGTGCCTCATTCTGGCAATAACCTCTTGTATAAAATATGCCCTTGGTGTTCTTGGAATGATTGCAGCAGAGCATATACTCCTGGGATGAAAGAAATAATTGTCATTCTGGTGATCACAGTGTCACTGCTCATAGACATTACCTACAGTAATTACAAAAAGAGGCCCTGGAGGCTCTCTGGTTTGTAAAATATGCTTTATAGATTATAGTACGTTTATTAAACACTTAGCATTATATCGGAAACTATGTTACTTTGCCTCCCTTACTTTTCTTGATTTTTACCACAAGCTCAAGAGGTACCATTTGCCTCTTGGGAAATAGAGCCAAAGCTCAATGCACAAGGACCAGGGAAGAAAAATGGCAGGTGACACAGATAGGTTTTTTTTCCATAGTACAGTCCACATGCTTAGCCTTTGCTCTGTTGCCTCACCAGTGTGGAATTTCACCAAATCTAGACAGTAGTGTCACCCAAAATTGTGCCTGCTGATCCCCTTCCTCCCAGCTGAGACACTGGTCTGCCTCCTCAGGGACTTCCACCTCTGCTGTAGGAACCCATGGCCTGCATGCCTACTCGTCACTCCTGTTAATTCAGGAGCCTGCTAAACTCAGTAGAGATTCCTGGTGTTTGCATTTTAGTAAGGAGTCAAAAGTTTGAATTTATTCTTCCTGAGACAGGTGTGATTTCTATCTGGTAGGTTCTTGTATTCACTGGATTGTCTCTGAATCTTCTTGAAAAGTAATACAGTTTTAAAAAATTAAAAGCAGACTTTAGGCATCAGAGTGAGTAGATGGTAAAGACCATGTGCCCTCCTTCTGGGCCTCAGTTCATACCTTGCTGGCCCATTCTATTGGAGGTAACCTCACATACCACCTTATGGAGCAGAGTACAGAGAAGCCACAGTGAAAGGGACACCAATTTCCCTGCCCGGACTGTCCGGCAGACACCTGACCTAGGGACTGGTCTTAGGGTACCATGTGTAAAATGACCACGGCAACCATAATATCTAAAGAAAGGAATGGAAACCACAATAGAATAGTAATAGCCAACATAACTGGAACACTAAAAATACACCAGATAATTTTAAAAGTACATTAGTACACCTTCTATAGGAGCCTTTTAAGGTATTATTATGATCTGTTATTGGTTATATCTAAATTGTCACTCCAAAGTTTCATGTGTTTAGAAAGTGATGGTGTCATGGGGACTCTCTACTTCGCAGTAGATTCGTCCACTGGTGAGTTCACTAGTTGACTGTGTTGTTAGGAGGTGGGGCCTGGCTGGAGGTGGGTCACTGTCGGTATGACCTGGAAGGGTGTATTCTTGCCCCCCCTCCCAATTCTCTCTGCTTCATGGCTGCCGTGAGGGCTTTCTTCTCCAAGGCCATCTGCCATGCAGTTTCTGCCTGGAAACCAGCTGACCAGGGACTGAAACAAAATAAACCTTTTAAGTTGCATCTGTCGGGTGTTTGGTCCCAACAATGAGAAAACTGATTAATACATCAGCTCAATTTTATAGATAAGAGAATTGGGGCTCAAAGAGATAAAATAGCTTGCCCAAGATCATATGCCAATAACTGATAAATCACTAAGCAACAATGTTGGTTGCCTTCTCAATTGCTATTTCCTTTTTTTAACAGAGCCATGGTTAGGTCACTCTTCTTTGAAGAAGACTTCTCTTTCTAAGGAGACTGAATCTCTTTCCAGCCCTGCTGGGGAGTGGAAAGGGTCCATGGACATTAACTGCTTGAATCCACTCATGGTTTTCTTATTATCCTCATCAGACAGTTGGCATAGGCATGGTCTGAATCCTGAGTAGAGGCTGACTGGGAGGCTTAGGTGTGAGAAAGCTTTCTTTGTTTCTACAGAGGTGTCCTGAAGAGGATGCCTTATGCTTCATGGGGCATTTAGACCTTTGCCACCCCATTGAAAATTATCCAGATGATATTATTTATCCAGATGATATTGATTATCCGGATGATTATTAATTTCTCTCAGGGAGGATTTCTCTTTTTCAACCTATCAACAGATGATCCCCTTAAACAAAGAGCTACTAGGCAGATCTGAGGTGAGTTATAGGTTATGAAAGAGTTCCACCTACCACTCGTGTCATTCTTCTGTACCTGAAGTATAAATTTCAAGGTCTTTTGACTGGAAGCCTGTAGTGTTCTCTGGGACATCTGCTATGGTATTCTTGCGCTCAGATCTTTGTCTGCATCATCTTGAGACTACAGGAAATCACTCAAACTTTTCAATGGTTTTCTCCTTATCTCTTTAGCATAATACTCTTCACAGCTTCAGAATTCCATCAATATCTTGTGAGGGTGAGAAATGATAAGCAGACAAGGAATATCTCAGCACAAATATATTGGGAATGAGACCACACCAAAAATTGGGGACACACACAGTTTTGCACAGACACGGATTTATGGCTAAAATCCATTGGGGCATCAGCTGAAGGGAGTCAGCATTGATCAAGAGACAGGGCTGTTTGCGAACAAAAAAGGCAGGAAGCTTTTATTGATTGCCTGGCATAGATGGAAATTCCAAAAATTTCCACAGGCTACAGGTGCAGTTCCCAGAGATGTTTCCTTTTGTGTGAGACTTGGACCACCAAGTTTTCCTTGTCAACTTGTCCTAGACATTATTAAGTTACTCTTCTGGTAGCAAACACCATCTGCACACATTCTGGCCTTGTGATTTAGCCTGGATCTTACGACAGGGCTGAAGGTCTTTAAGTTCTCAGGCTGTGGTAGTTGCTGAAGTAGCAAAAGATTGGGAGCAGAAAAGAGGAGAGAGAAAAAGAAAGCCAGTTCCAAAAGGTGATAGGCTGAATCATTTAAAAATGATCCCCACATCTGTGTGAGAGCTGAGTAGAATGTAACCCAAGGGTTAAGACAGAAAAGGGTATGAACACAGTGAAAATGGTGATGCCAGACTTTTCATGCCATTTTGATCACCTGGCAGATATCTGCAGGCTTGAGTGAAGAGTCAGCAAAAGTTGCCTTCAGGTTCCTTGGAAGTGACCCAGACAACTGTTAACATAACGCACACATCATAGGTGCTATCTGCGGCAAAGCTATTTACTCAGATGTGTGGCCTCCAAAATCAGTGATCTTTCAGTCTACTGAGAGCAAGCAAAGCTAGAGGTCTGGCTTGGGTTTTGTTCCTTGGTAACAGTTCTCTTGTTTTGTGTAAACATTCTTGTTTTATCAGGATCGTGTGACAGGTCTGTTGAAAGAGTCCAGATAGTAGAGAAGCCTCATGCTGTGGTACAAGCAGGTAATAGCTTACTGTGTCTAGAGGCTTACTTTGTTGTTCCAGACTTTGGTCCCCTTGTGGTGGTCACTGCCTCAAAAACAGTCCATGTGTTGTGTTCAGTTTCTTCCGTTTCCATTCCTACCTGGACATCAGCCCCTTTGGCCTTTGGTTTTGTCCCTCAGTTCAAATCCATGCACGGTCCCCTTTGTTTCTGTACATCCTAGCACTGACCATGTACGTAGGCAAAGTTCAGGTGCTCAGCCTCTTGGCCTGAGCCTAGATTCGCAAATACCTCCAAAGACGAAAGCTGCAGGAGTCAGCATACCTCTTTACTGTTCTTCTAGAATCCTGTGCCCTCTAGTCTTTGTTGCAGGGGTAGCTTTTGATGCCTGTGGGCAGAGGATATTTGAACTTTCTCTAGTTCATTCAGTTTGTCTCTGAGCATTGGCCAGCTGCGAGATACACCATGTCTTACTTGGAAGTTAAGTGCAATCTGTTTTATTTAATGAAAGCAGATGATATAAAATGATAAACCAATCATAGCTCATGAGAAAATTGTTCACTTATATAGAAAAATTGAAAGACTAGTCAATCAATATCAGATTTCCACCATGGATATTTTAAAATATCATTCCTATTTTGCTCTATTTATTCTATCATCTAGTTAAGTTGTGCTGAAATGTTTCAAAATACTTCGCAAATATCATGATCCTTTCATTGAAAATAAGGCAGTTTGTGTCTTCTAAAACTACAACCATTCCCTACACCATAATACCAATATTGCACCTAAAAATTATAGTAATGTCCTATCTTATGACTGATTCATAATCAGGTTTCCCCAGTTACCCTCAAAATATTACTTATAGCAGGTTTTAATTGTTTGTGGCACTAAGGATTGAACCCGGGGCCTTCACGTTGAGTTACATCCTCAGCCCACTTTTTAATTTTTTTGTTTTGTTTTGTTTTGTGACAGGGTCTTATTAAGTTGCTGAGCCACTCAGGCTGGATTTAAACTTGAAGTCCTACTGCATTTACCTCCTAGAATGCTGGAATTACAGGCCGATGCCACCTAGTGAAAACCACATAAATTTCTTTTAATGGGAAACTTGCATTTTTTAAAACTGGCAGTGACAGTTTAAAGCTGGTTGGTCGTATGTTTGAATCTGGAATGTCCCCCAAAACCCTCATGTATTTGAATTGTGAGATAGCTATAGAATCATGTGCTATTTAGAGGCCAGGCCGGGTCAGGAGTGGACTACAGTTTTGTGGTGGATTTGGGGGCGTGTAGCAGATTACAAGCATGTGGCACATTGCTAGGTATGTGACCTGGAAGGGGCGGATCACTAGGGCTTGACCCGGAAGGGGTGGAACACTGAGACTCCACCTGGAAGGGGTGGATGACTGGGACAGGATCTGGGAGGATGTGTCCTAGCTCCGCGTTTCCTTGCCCCTTTGGCTTCCTGTCTGCTATGCTATAAGCAGCTCTTTCAACAAGGCTTCCACCGTGTGCTTCCACCGTTCCCAGCCACCACCCATGAATGGGCTGAGACCTTCTGAAACTCTGAGCTAAAATAAATCTTCTCTAAATTGTTGGGTATTCTCTCACTCCGGCAATACAGTAACTTGGCTAGTAGAGTCAGACGAAACGCTTGTGGGGTTGCGTCTGCACAGCCGCTGCTGACTAGCTCATACCGCGTCGCGGCAGAAGGCGTGTACCTCTGCCCTTCACTATAAATGGCACTGCGTCTGATCATAACACTAAGGTGGTGACAGATATTTTTGTTGAGTAATTGTTTTTCCTTTGCCATTGCTAAGTCATTGGTGCCGTGTAAAATGTCCTGTTTCTCACCAGCTTGTCATTTGTTGGTATTAGTATTCAGCATGATTTTTTGCCTGAAAAGTTATTTTATTGGAGATTGCAATATAGGTCTTTTTTCTATTTCTGTCGTTTCTCCAATATTCCTACCTAGCATTCTTCATTGTTTAAAAAAAATTAAAGCTTCCCTTTCCTGAGGATTAAGTATAATCCCTCCCCATAATCAAGGGAAATTTTAATCACCCCTTAACTACTAGCTTCCTGAATAGGAAGATTATGTCACCTTAACGGTGGCAAGTAGTTTGTTTCCTTTTTAAAACCATAGACTTATGGTGTTTTATTATTCACTAAGTTCAGTAAATCTCAGTCATAATTCTTTTGGGTGTTTAAATCATACCAAATATTACCTGTAGCATCTCCTGGCCGTCGTTGGAATTAGAACATTTCTGTGCTTTCTGGAACACAGAAGATGTTCTATTCTCATCTTACAGTTTTTTGAGTCACTTCTCCAAGAAGTCCAGTTCCACTTCTCCAAGAAGTTTGAGGATAAAGATAATTAGATCAGAAGTGATCATTACTACAAGAATGAATTGCCCTCTCAGGGTACAGTGACACTACATGATCACACTGATATACTGAAAGTCGTGCATTTTTATTAATATTTCCAATTAAAATTTAAGATATATTTTTAATTTCTTGGTGTTAATACTCAAATATCTTTATTTCCACTGAAAATTCTGATCCCAAGAGTATATTTTTTTCTTACTTCCAACGACCTACAAATATATGATAATTCAAAACTATAGTGGTGACACTATCAGATCTTGGAATACATTTCTCTAAAAGGGATAGTTAAGTCATTGAAATAATGACCTTTTTGAGTAATTATCTTGCTAGTTTGGATTGAAATAATGACCTTTTTGAGTAATTATCTTGCTAGTTTGGATATATTCTTAGGTTTGTTTCAGTTTTAGGATTCAGTTATTTTAAAGTCCTGGGTTTTTTGTTTTGTTTTGTTTTTTTAGTGTGTAAATTATTTAGTTGCCTTCTCTACACCCATAGACAAGCGAGAGATCCCCACACTCATGCTATTGAATTGGAAAGCACATAGCCCCTGACGCTTGGAAATATGAGTCTTAAGCAGCTTGTCAGTCACAGCCCAGGAAAGCTAGACACAGCACACTATGCATAGCCACACAGGCTTGCACACTGGAACAGATGGGTAAGTGGGAGCTGTGAGGGAACTGGTAGTGTCACAAGCGTAGCATGTCCCCTGGTTATTGCAGGAAGTTGTGCTTTGAATAATTCTCTGGGCTAACAGGGAATGGAAATGGGTAAAATGTGCCTAGACTCTGCAGCGTGTGGATGCTTTGGCTGCCAGACCATCTGGATGGGGGCTGTCCCAGCTTTGCCAGGTGTTGAGGCAGCACACCCATGACACCTTACCTGAGGCCTTGTATTGCAGCAAGATATATATGTCAAAATGCATTTGTGAGAAAAGTGGTATTTCCACCCTTCCCACACAGCAGCTTTTTTTTCTTGGTTTCTGACTTATTCTTCCTCATGCTCCTTTTGGAAAATCGTAATCAAATAAGCCAATCTCTCTATGAGATTATATGAATCATTTTTCTTTCTCTGTTAATGCATACTTACATACTCCATGTCTTATTTTCAGCAATAATACTTCATGTCACTTCATAGAGATCATTTTCAGTCTTACATACAGCTATGTAGTACAACATCTCGGCAAAGTGGCTTTATCTTACTCAGCCGTGTCTTTACAAGATGTTTCAATTGTTTACAAACTCTTGAACATTACAAAAGTATCATAACAAATAATATTGTACAGATGTTTCTTTATCTCTTTGGGGATATATCTTCCTGATGGAATATGAAAGGAGGGTAGCGAAGTCAAGGGGTAAATTTGTGTTTGATTTTGCTGTGGTAGCTCTTGCCAAGTTTCTCTCCGTGTGGAGTTGGGTTTTTTGCCATTTTCAAAAACAAAAGCTATTTCCAGACTTTTGGATTATTTTGCCAGTCTGACAAATGTTTTATCAGCGGACTTTTATTTTTATATCTCATGTGAATGAAGTTTAGAAATATTTTTGTGTTATTTGTTATTTATGTTTGTTTTTCTTTGAAGTATTTTTCAGGTCTTTTGGTCAATATTTTTATTCTGAAGATTTTTGTCTAGATTTTCAAGAACTATTTATATATTGGGTAAATGAGTCCTTCTTTTGTAAAGTAGATAGCAAATATTTACTGACTTGACCATTTTTCTTTTTAGTGTGTCATGATGTCCTTTGCTATACAAAAATGTTTATTAACATATTTCAGTTTAATAACAGTATTATTTCTGAATTTTCCTGGAAATAGGTGAATTCCCTCTTGTTTTTTGAGTGCATGAATGGTTTCCCATTATGCAATTAGATTTCTTATCTATTAGAAGTTTATCCTGTTGTTTGAACTATCAATTACATTTTAACTTTTTTTCAAACTGGCTAATAATTATCCCAATAATTATGAAAATGTTTACTTTTTGACTTGTCACCCATATCGAATATTAAGTTTCACATGATTTCTTCATGCAGTATTTAAGAAGTTTAGCTAGTAATCAAAGCTATGCTCATAATATGAAAAGTATCAGCAGTTTTCCTTCTTTACATGTACTCTGAAAGAGTCCAGACAACCTTGGGTATCTCTGGAGGTTTGGTAGACTCTCCATTAAACTATCTGGGCTGGATGCATCTGAGGATTGTAGTTCCTCGATAACTTCTCTTATTTGTTCCAGGCACATTTTTCTCTTCAATCTTTGATGTAGGGTATTCGTTTTTGTTTGTTTTTTGTTTGCTTTGAAGGCACTAGAGATTAATCCAGGGTCTTTGAATGAAACCATTTGCCTAGTAGTTTAATTTTTTAAAGACATGGTCTCAATAACTTTCTATGTTTCCCAAGCTGGACTTGAACTTGTAATACTCTTGTTTGAGACTTCTAGAGCTCTGGGATTACAGATGTGCACATAATGCCTGGCTTACCTCTTTAAGTTTTGGTAAATTCTGTTTTCCTAGAGAATATTCCACTTCACCTAGGTTTTCTAATGTTTTCCATGGAATTTCTCAAAATAAACTTTTATAGCTTTAATGATAGTCTTCTTTCCAATAAGAATTTTCTTTTTTTCTTTATTTTGGCATGACTATGTCCTTGTTTTTCTTTTAGGTTAACAGTTAGCCTTTTGTCGATTTTTGTAAGGAATAAGCTTTTTCAAAAACATTAGTTCTATTCATTTCCTGTATTTTAACTCATTAATTTCTCAGGTCATTATTTTTCAAAATGAATAATCTTGCAAGTAACTATAGGGATTTTAGCTTTGTTACAATAAACAAATTCCCAGCCTTTTTCCAAGTGTGGCTTGTATGATTTTCTTCACTTAGTCTTCTAAAGGCCTGCTGAATCCCAGAGAGTCCCATTTTCCAAGCCTCCTCCAGTTCTTGCTGCCTTCTCCATGATAAGAGGCATTATTGCTTCTTTTATCCATCTGTTTGCTTCACAGGCAAATAGAGGCAATTCCAGAGGCCACTGTCTCAAGTAGAGGTTATTTGGTGATATACGCCAAGAGCAGACACTGCTCTCCATGCTAGTGGTGGAGCATTGTTCTTCCTAATCTCAAATTTGGAATAGCTCAGTGAAGATTCTTAACAGTGGACTTCCAATGGCCCTTGGATGACATGGGACCAAGGCTGAGAGGAAACAGACCCAGGAATACAAAAATGGACAATGTGCTGTCACTGGTTTCCCTACTATCCTTCCCAATTCCTCTCCCTAAACAAGCCCTTTTTCTTTTTGTCCCCCTTCAGTGCGCCAGACTATTTGAAATTCAGTCGTAGTGATGCCTTCTTAGTTGGTTCTTTTAATATTTTTTGATGAAAAATATTAGTTATGCATAGAAGTTGAGAGGATGGTAAAATGAATTCTACATGTTGATGAGCTGATCCTCAACCTTCTGCCAGTCTTTTTTCTTCCCAGTATAATATTTGTAACTTCTACAGAAGCAATTTTTAAAAAATAAGAGATGTCACATGCCATTTTCACATTTTAAAAAGTAATACTTCTGCAATATCACGTGTTTCTCAGTACAAGGTCATATTCCAGAATTGTCTCAAAAATGTTCTATAGTTATTAAAATGGAATCATGATCTCAACAAGACCAATTTGGAGTTTGGCCTAAAATGGCCCAAAGTCTGAACAATTTAATCATTTATAAATTCTGCTAACTTCCAGGTACATGCAGACATACAAGTCAAGCCAACAAATAATTGCCTTTTTAAACAAATAAATGAGAACATTTTTGTTATGTACTGTGAACATTGAAAGTCTTAAAGGTGCCTAAAGGCAATTTTTCTAAACTCTAAAATAACAACACTTACTGTTTTCTGTCTGGTTTTATAAGCAAGGCAGTTTCATTGCTGAAATTTAAAAAACAAGTTAGTAAGAAAAATATCAATCCTGTCTTTTGAAACAAATAATTGATTTTTTGTCATATTTTCTTGAGATACTCCATGTGTGTAGTTTTTTTCTTTTGAAATCATGCTTTATATACTGTTTTCTACTCTATTTAAGAATGTAATGTAATTAATGATCATCATGTCTTTATTTTTCAAAAATATGTTGATATCTATGTGTCATTCCATTGTACAGATTTTTTGATTTGTATAGTTAAATAAGGTTGAATATTAAGCATATTTCTTTTTATTATGAAGAACCTAGCGACTTTTCTCTTTACACATAGACCTGAGATTTCTTTTCTTTTATTTTAGGATTTGGGTTTAGTAAGCTTAGAAGAGTGAACACATGGAAGTTCATTGGTAAAGATTTCCAAATCATTGTCAGGAAAGACCATAACAATTATCATATGATTCATGAGTGTAATTACGAACAGCATGAGGCTCTTTACAATGCAAAGAAGTGTTGGGAGACAGTCCTTAAAGCTTAGAAGGAACAAAGTAGCCCCAATCCTCTAGTTGAGTCCCATGCATGGCCTCCAAACCACACAAGCTTGTTGTCGCTTGTCCTCTCTGGCAAACTCCCAAGTTACACATTCTGAGAGGATATCCTGAACTGGAAAAAAGAATGGAAATTGGACTGAGATTTAAAAGAAGATGAAATATATCCTGTGGCTTTTTCAGGTCTTCTCAGGGCATCTGACCCATAAGCCCGAGTTGGTGTTGGCTCAGTGTCTTAGGCTGAACTCTAAATAATCTCTGGGACTTTGAATATGATAGGTTCCTAGGACACAGGTAGATTTAGAACAGGGGAATTATCTAGGCAGGCTGGGCCCAGTCACATAAACTCTGCTTCTTGGCTTAAATTTCATAGACTAGAGAAGTTAGATTTGAAGTACAAGATGGATTAAGAAATCCATGGGGCAGTTTCTCACTGTCAAAATTTCTTTCATATGAAGACTTAAATAAATAATACGTCTTGATAATTTACTTGAGCCATCTTATTCCATTGTTGACATTTTAATGAAAACATCTGCAAAGGAGAAATGGGAGTTTCAGAAACTACCACAGGGAAAGGACTCTTGGAGGATCTGTGTAGCTCATCTATCACTAGGTAGATCTTTCCAACAGCTCCAGAAAGGCCAGCTCTGCTTACCTTGGAAAGAGACGGCTTCTCTTCCCTCCTATATCCGGGAGGTGATGCCAGGTCACTATTCCCATGAGAAGGTTGGTGTGTCAATTCTCCCTTTGGAGTTTAATGTAAGTTCTCATAAATTAACCATCTTAATTTAAAAACTCAGTCTCCTTGCAATTTTGAAATAGTGTCACACGTATACAAGGAAACCCTGCATCTTTAATCTTCTATAGGTAGCTAGTGTGCCAAGCTCAACCATCACAAAAATCTCAAACTGGACCCAGGTGAAGTCAGCAGTATATCAAGTAAGCAGTTGGAGTTAAAAGACCAAACCTAGTGAAGTGAGGGATTCTAGAACTGACTGACATTAAAATCAGCAAATTAAAAGCCGTGTGTTCTGTCTGACATAGGAATTTCACTAGTATAGGTCCTCAGTGTGCCCAAGGCGACAGTATGCAAGTGTCTATAGTCTTGGAGCCAATCTGCATGTCTGTGGATGAGAAGAATAAGGACAGATAATTATGTTGGTATATTATCACAAAAACCATCAACAAAAATTAACTAGAATAACATGCATTGATTTTCATGCACCTGAAAACTAGATTCAGTAAAAACTACAAGGTACATAATGGCACATATAACACCACTTGTAAAGCTTTAAAATATGCAAATAACACTAAATATGTATGAACATTGTGTTTGTGTTTGTGTGTGTGTGTGTCTGTGTGTGTGTGTGTGGTGAAGCTTAAAATATTCACAGAAATAATAAACAGCAAATTCAGGATGGTGATTATTTCTTGGGAAGGATGTATAGGAAAGGATCGGAAAGGAGCACAGAAAGGGTTTTGATTGGGGGCTATTTTATGTCATAAGCTTGGTGGGACCACGGGTCTAAATATATTATTCTTGGTACCTTTTTTGTATGTCTGAAGAATTTTTCTTAATAAAAGCAGATAAAATTTGTCTTAGGATAAATTGACTCAAATGGAACTTGAATCATTGCAGACCATGAAGGCAATTTGAGTAGTAAAAAATGCATTGAGCTAGCAATGTAAAGATCTGAGTTCTGGCTCCTGCCTGTGCTGCTAATTAGTTAAGCCATTCTAAATAAATCAGAAGTCACATTAGCACTCAATATTGCATGCTTCTCTGAAATGAGCAATTTGAACTAGAAGATCTCTAAAGATTCTTCCAACCCCAAAAAGCAATTTTCTTTCAATCTCAGGTGTTTTTTTTTTTTCCCAAAAGCATGCAGTGTTTCTCAAAGGCAGAAGGATATCTTAATTACTTCACATTTTCAATATCTTTTTCATCATCAACACATTGTCAAATTATAAGGACTCTATCTTCATAATAATTTAGTAATATAATGCCTGAATAAACAGCTACGGGGGTGGGGGACATTTTTATTGTTTAGTCCTTCTAAACCAAATAGCCGATTAGAATTGACTGCATTGAGTTATGAGTTCCGTGCACAAGATAACATCTTGGGACTAAGATGCACATACTTTAATGCTAGCTGTACAGGCTGACAGGGTGTGCTTTTGACTGCAAGAGACCAGGAGAGTAGGTCAAGATGCTACCATGCTAATTAACCCTACAATCACAACAGACTTCCAAGAGGAAGCTTCTTTGAAGCTTTGGGAGTAATGTTCTCCTCATGGTGGAATCCTTGGAGGAGCAGTTGGATTTTCTTCCTTGTAGAGCTCACAGAACCGATCTGGTTAGCATCGTTGGTCCTACATCTTTGGTCTCAATTTTTCACCAGCCTCTGCTTGCTCACTCCACCCCTAGCACTGCTCGAGATGCCCTTGGTTCTGGAGTCACTCCAGGCATTTTCTTTTTCTTTGCACCTTGGCAGCCTAATTAAAAATTGGAGGTTTTGCCAGGAATTGAAAATGATTAAAGAGCTTGTCCAAAGATGAGAAAACAAAGTCCAAGTTCTTGCCTAATCCTTGATAAGGCGAGGCTGAGCCTTCTAGCCTGGGATTAAGTTATGTTGGGGGGAAATTCACAGTTCTCCTACAGACCAATTAACACTAGCTGATACTTAGAGGTTCCAGATAAAATGTGTATTTTAGCTGTTGGGGACTGTATCTGGTTTATGGAGTAAATGACGAAAAATGTACTGACTCAGCTCACTGTACATAGAGCTCCAGGTAATCTACCTGGAGAATGGTGGGAAGGATGAGCTATTGAACTTTGGGAGTCTACTTGTCTTCCCTTAGGTAAAACAGAGAAACAGGTGCTGTGGTGCCTAGTGAAGCAACAGTAGTTCTGAGGCTGCCATGCAGACAGTGAGTGGTCAGTGAGTTCGCTGCCTCATAATCTTGCCATAGTGCTACAATGATGTCAATGATGACATAGAAAGATGACAGTTGATTTAACAACAATAGTGCTGAAAAGTAAAAAATAAAAGCAAAATGCCTTTACAATTCTTAGGATCAATCAATTTCAACCTAGACTTACATGCCCAATCTTATAATCAAATGTTAGTAGAATTAATCATACAAAGTGTCAGAAATTCTACTCCTACATATTTCTTTAAAAACTCCACATTCCAAAAAACATACTTCACCAAGATAATAAGTGTTTATATATTAGCTCATTTGACCTTCAGGACAACTGAATGAGGTGAGTACTGGTCTCTTCACCGTCATTTGACTGATAGGAACATTGAAACGTAAACAAGTAATGTCCCTAAGGTTAATAATACTGCCTGGACACTAGCTCAGGCAGTGTAAGTCCGGAGGCTGTGTTTTGTGGCACTGTGTTCCATGGCTCCAGGGAACTTCCCAACACAGAGAAGATAAGAAATTCACATTAAAAACTGTTCAGTGGAACCAGAAAATAATAAGTCAAAGGAGAATAGAGGAAGGATGGACTCTAGAGACACATACTGGGGTGGGGGGGAGGGAGAAAATAAATGATAACTTATTTGATGAGTTTGGCCGAAGTAATACTATTTTGACACAGTGGCCTTCAAGTATCTAATCTAAAAAAATAATATTAAATATTTTTAACTTCAAAAATACTCTAAAGTAAACAAGTAATCATAGGTTACTATTCACCCTGGATAGAAAATAATTTATGTAATGTATGTTGAACATTGGTTTAACAAAAAACTGTAATGATGTACTGGTAGACAACATTTCCAAAATAGATTTTTTCCTGTTGTTTCCTACTTACACGATAATGACAGCATGGATTTTTTTCCACTGCTCCTTGTCATTGTCCCCTTGGGTCTTTTATCTCTTTCTCTCAGCTCCTTTTCTTATATTTTCATTTTTTATTCCTCTCCCTTTCTATTCTCTATTAAACATACACTATTCATAATCTATTAACACCGAGTACCTTACCATCTCATATTAGATTCCCCTCACCAAGCCTGTGTCATAAGGTTTCTAAAATTAGTGTTTCTGTTAGGTCATGGCTTGGATTAAGTATCGCTGTATTTTCTGTCACTATCTAGTTCCCCCCTCTCCTCCGTCACTTGACCCCTCACAGCCTCACAACTTTCCTCCCCCTCCTCTTTTTGTTGTACAAATACTATTGTAAAAACCTAACTTTTCATTTTCCTATTTTATAGTTATGTGAGGAATATGGTTTTTTATGAACAATTGAATGTAAATGCTATTGGTTTTGTTTCTATGGTGTTTAACATTGACCTGTCAGGTTCTTCCTCACCTAATGTCATTGTTTAGATCTTCTAACATAGAGTTTCTGCGTGTTTATACATTGAACACAATCTCCATAGAGACCGTCCTGCATTCTGCTTGTAAGTCTATCCCTTCACTCCTTGCCCTGTTCACATGCCTTCAGATCTCTCACCTCCTTCTTTATACATCATATAGAGATAATATCATCAAAAACTACTTTCTCCCTTTCACCTGCTTTTGTTTCTTTTTAGTCTGCTCTATTCCTCTTTTTTCTTTTTCATTTATTTATTTTTAAGTTCTTTTTTAATCAACTTTTATCACCCATCCTTTTTATCTTTTTTCTTATTTCTCCTGTGATCTCCCAGCCCTTTCTCTGTCCCCAAGTCTACACTATATACCAACATATAAGCAACTTAAGGGGGGAGGGGCGATATTCTAGTTCAGTTCCAGAAGGTTTCAGGCCATTCACAGGTGGCTGGCAATGGTAGAAGCACATAGGTGAGCCAGAGGAAAATAGCTCGTGGCATGGTGGGCAGGAAGCCAAGTGGAAGGGGAAGGTAGAACTAGTGTATACCCTTCTGAGTCCTTTTCCAGTTGTCTGCCCCTTCTGGCTTAAGCCCCAGTAATTCACTCCTTCTAGGTCACACATCCTGTAGTATGCCACACTCCTTAATCTACTACAGGCCTCTAATTCACCACATACCTGTAATCCACCCCCCCTAATGAGGTCCCACCTCTTACAAGTACATGATTCAAAACTATTCCTCCACATCCAAACACATGAGGCTTTTGGAGAACCCTGCAGATCCAACCATAACAAGTACCATTCTAATCTCAGACAAAGTCAACTTCAAGCCAAAACTAATCAGAAAAAAACAAAGAAGGTCATGTGTATTGGTAACAATTCAACAGAAAGAGACAACAGTTGTAAATATACAGGCATTGAATGTTGGCATATCTGATTTTATGAACAAAAACTTCTCAACATAAAAGAAAGACACCAATACAATCAAGATGAGAGGACATTAATACCCCACTTTCAAAAACAGACTAACTAAGGAAAAAAATCAACAAACAAATAGAATTAAACCATATCATTGAACAAGTGAATCCAACATACCTTTACAAAGCGTTCCATCCAAAACCAGCAGAATTCACATTCCTCTCAGCAGCCCACAGTATTTTTCCACAATAGATCATATCTTAGGCCATAAACCGCACTCAAATACAAAACAATTCAAGTAATCTCTTGCATTCTATTAGACCACAATGGAATAAAACTAGAAAACACAGAAATCATACAAACATGTAGAAATCAAATAATACATTCCTGGATAATTAATGGTCACAGAAGTTTTTAAAATATCAAATGACAATGACAGTACAACATACCAAGATCAATGGGACACAGTGAAAACAGTTCTGAAAGGGAGTTTTGTAGCTATGAGTGCCTACATTAGAATAATAGAGCTTAGAAATTAAGTCATGGTACATCTCAAGGTACTAGAAATACAAAAGCAACCCAAATCCAAACCATGTGGAAAAATTATGGGACTAAAAAAATGCAAAGAAATAGAGTCAAAGAGCTCTTTGAAAGAAACCAGAAGAAATAAAAAAGAAAAATCCACGTCCATGCAATTAGAGATGAAATCACAATACACAGTGCTAAAGTCCAGAGGAGTGTAAGAAACTTCTTGAAAAATTTCATTCTGATAAATCAGATATCTAGAAGAAATGGATAAATTCCTAGATACATATGAGATATTAAAATTGAACCAGGAAGATACCAAAGCTTGAGTAGACCAATATCTAGATATAAAATTGAGGTAGTAGTAAAGTCCCTACCAATGAAGAGAAGGCCAGGACCTGATCGATTCATCACAGAATTTTATCGGAATTTCAGAGAAGAGCTAGTGTCAATTCTTTTCAAGGTTATCCATGAAATTGAAAGAGGAAGAACATTACCAACCTCCTTCCTGGAAGCTAGCATTGCCATGATTCCAAAATCAGATGACCTAACCAAATAAAAAAATCTGTAGGCCAATTTCCTTAATGAATATAGATGCAAAAATCATTAACAAAATAACTTACAAACAGAATACTGCAAGTTACTAAAACAATTCACTGCATGATTGAGCTGGCTTCATCCCAGAATGCAAGCCTGGTTCAACATACATAAATCAACTAATGTAATACACCACATAAATAAAGCAAGGAACAAACCACATGCTTATCTCAATAGATGCACAAATGTCTTTGACAAAATTCAACATTCATCATTTTAAAAAGCTTCGATTAACATAGATACAGAAAGACCTTATCTCAGGCTGTTCAAAGTAATTTATGACAATCCTACTTCCAACATTATCCTAAGTGGGAAGAAATTAAAAGCATTCCCCCTAAAATCAAGAACAAGACAAAGATGTCCACTCTTACCCTTTGTGTATGACATAGTGTTCAAACCTTTAGAGCAATCAGGCTAGAGAGTGAAGGAGAAGAGGGGGAAACACAGGAAAGGAGAAAGGCAAGCTATCCTTTTTTGATGTGATCCTTTACATAGAGGACTTCAAATACTCCCTCAGAAGACATTTAGAACTAGTTGACAAAGCCAAGTTTCAGGGTGTAAAATCAATACACAAAAATCAGTGACATTCTTGTACAGCAACAAGAAAAACACAGAGATCAAAAACCTGTTTCATTCATAGTAGCCTCAATGAAAATTAAATGCCTAGAAATCCACCTAGCTAAGGAAATGAAGGACCTCTATACTGAAAGCTGGTACTCAGAAAAGAAATTGAAGAAAATACTAGCAAATGGAGAGAGATCCTCTGCTCCTGGATAAGCAGAACCAGTATTGCCATAATGGTCATACTACAAAGTGTCTTAAGCTAAATGGTGTTAGTATGTATCACAAATATTCACCAAAGAAAACAATAATTATGAAAAAATCCAACTTTATCATTGATTACTCTGGGTGTAAATGGACTTTAAACTAAAGACAGATTGTTGGGCTGAGTTGAAAAAGCTTGGTCCACATTGTTTTCTGTAAGATACATACTTTAAATTCAGATAGAAGTGAATTGAAAGTAAAAAGGCATACTATGAAAATGGTAAGCATAAGAAAGCCAAGATATCTGTATTAATATCAGATAGATTTGAAGACAAGAAATATTAGTACAAGAGAAGAGTTTTATGACTTAAAAAGATCAATACTGAAACAACACAAATCAATTATAAATGTATGCTTAACAATTGAGTTCAAATACATAAAGCAAAAGATGTCTAAAATATCTGCTAAATAATTCATGAGCCCCATAAGGAAACGTAATGTATGAAAGGTAAATTACATTAAAGAGAATAAAGAATTAAAATGGGTGAACTATTTATAGCATTATATTAATCCTGATACCAAAACCAAATAGGATACATATAAAGGCATCAGGAAAATAAAATGAGATAATGAGAGGAAGAAAATATAAAGTCTGATCACACAATTACAGATGCAAAAGTCACAAGTGAAATATTAATAAAACCAAGCAGTATAGAATTTTGACTAGAATGGACTAACTTCCAGAAATACAATGTTGGCTCCATATTAGAACATCGTGTGGTCATCTCGTAAAAAAATTAAACCAATATTGGTAAACAGATTTTTACAATGAAAAACTCTTAATAAACTATACACCAATAAAAACTTTAATGTCATAAAGAGTATCTGCTCTGAGTGTATGCCTGAGGTCCTGGACATTCATCTTGAGAGAACTGAACCCCTGGTTTCTGCTGCAGTTCATGACAAAGGCCAAAGACACAAATTGCTTGAAATCTGTCTTGGGGACTAGGAGAGGTCTACAGGGGACTGCATGGGTTCACTCCCTGAAGGCGTGAGGTGGCCACAGCACCCAGCAGAATCTCTTCCCAAATTTATTGATAGAAAATAAAATGTGCAGTCAGGGGAGGAATGCTTAGGCCAGTGAATTATTTTCAATGACTTTTTCAAAGCAGAACTGAAACATACACGGTGGCTGATCACAAGAGCATATGAGTGGGGATAATAAAATTCTAAGGCAGGGCATATTACCAGTCATCACCATCAGGAGTATAGGCAGGTGGAGGTGGCACAGTGCCTTAGGCAAAGATTTATATCCAGCAAATTCCACAAAGGGGTAGATCTTGAGAAAAGGAGCTGGTCAGTCATCAGCAGGGCATAACACATCTGTCCTTGAAGGAAGCAACATTACAATAGTTTGTGGGTAAATATCGCCTAGCCTTGGTAGAGGTAAACAAAGAATAGGTAGACACCCCCTCTCAGCACACAGCAAGCACACTGCAGTCATGAGGCAGAAAGAATAAATAAGTATTATAATCAATGTATGGCTTACTAAGAGGATTTCTACATATTCTTTTTTTTACTCTGCAATTAAAATAATCAGTAGAGAGTCCTCAACGGAGCCAATGGTAATGAGACCGAGTCGGGCATCCTCGTGTAGCAACTGTGTGCAGTCGTAATGCATTGAAGCTTGTTACATTTCCCCTCATGAAATTATGGCCTTGTTTAAATAAGTCAGATTTTTTGAAAAAATGTAAACTGTAAATTTGTAGAATGTTTCTCCACCAAGATTGTCCTGTGATTAAACATTAGAATTAGGTAAAGATGCCATAGAGTGATGCAAATATCTTTAACAGCAGTGAAAATGGCTGTGATTCAGATCAGCTCAAGCTCTGGTGGAAACTAAATTCAGGTTGGCACGGTTGGTTGGGAATGGCAAGACTGGAATGATAATGTTTTGTGGTGGAGCACATTCCCCCTGGCTTTGGCCTTCAGGGTTCCATTTAAAAGATAACAAAACATTCTAAGCATAACAGGAAAAAAACAAACAAATTTCCCATAGCAGCAATAATACAGATGCATAGACTAAGTCTTGAAAAGCAGTTAGCAGGATTAAGCGAATGAGCAACACCATGAAGTCGTAAGAGTTTGAGCTGCTTCCTGGAGTTGAGCCATTTGATCTTAAAGTTGTGGCCGTAGATCAATGAGACATTGTCCTAAGTTAGACTGAAAGGCTCCATGAGGGAGCGTTGTTTGCTAGCTTCTGGGAAGTAGACCTGTTAAAAGGAAAGGGTGCTAATTCATAGTAGCCAAATCCTGGGAACAACCTACCTGCTCACCCATAGAGGAATGATTACAGAAGATGTGGTACCTATACACAATGGAACACTACGCAGCCAGATAGATATGAAGCATTTGAATAAAAATGGGGCCACCTAGAGTCAATAATTCTCAGTGAAATGGTCCAAGCACCAAAGACTGACTATAGACGGGTATCCTTCTTATGAAATGCACAAAAATCATGACATAACAAGGTCCCAACATGAATGACAGTGTAGAAAGAGAGGCAATGGTCAGATAGAAAAGGGGTGAACCTCTAAAAAAGGGGTGAACATAGCCACTCATTAATTCCCCAAACCCCATGGTTCTGATGTGTTACAGAATTTGGAATCATGTATTTACAAAAAAAATGTTAAATTGTATGCCTTGTGAATTTTTTACTACAATAGAATTATTTAAAATTTTTCATTAATGTGATGCATGATTTTTTAAACTTAAAAAGTTTTAAATTTTCATAGCCATTTAGAATATAATACATACTTAGAAAAATTAAAAAAAAATAGGAAAGGGTGCTGTGTATGTAGAGTGAAACTGACCCTCACAGGTCAGATGGCTACAGGTCCAACTCGCTGATGTTCCCTAAGCTAGGAAACTGTAGCCTCGGCGGCATCTAGTCTCTGCAGAACCTCTTCATCTACAGTAGTTTGTGCAACAAGCTCTGGTGTTCTGTTTGAAAGTAATTATTTACCATGTGTGCAGTTCGAACAGGATGGGCTGAAGCTGCTCCAGCTGTTACACCACTTGCCACCAAGGCTGTGGTGGCCATGATAGAAGCAGTGAGAAAGCCAAGGGAACTTTTTCGCCTAACACGTTTGAGCACACGAGTGATTTGTTTTAAGGCACAGTTTCCCATCTACGTTCTAGTTAGATTAACAGGTAGCCTTTTGCTTTTTTTTTTAAAAAATAGGCACGTGGGTGATATGTAACTGAGTTATATGACAATAAGTGATGGAAAGCATAAACAAGGTGTAATTGGCTGAGTAATGTAACTATGAGAAAGACATGCACAGGCATTTATTCAATTGCAATGAGTAAGCATAGGTGATTGAGAGGTTACAGCAAACATACAGGACAAGACATGCGTATTATAACTGTCTCCATTGTAACCTCTGGAACCAAGGAGAAGCTGGTGGTGTTTCCAGACTCTGAGTTACTTACAGGTATATAAATTCTCTCTCCAAGTAGTCTGGGAGTAAAAGGAGAGTACCATGTGTCAAATGTTATGCTTAAGTGGGGGAAATGATTACACTGAATGCAATAATAAAGGTCCTGTGAGACCTGGATTCCAAGTAGAGGAGGAATTGGAATAATTACTTGGCAAATCTGAGTTTAGAGTATGATCTCTCTCTCTCTCAGACTAGGGGTCTCATAGGACCCCAGTTTCCTGAGGTAATGTTATTAGCTGTTCTTTTGGAGTGGGTATTTGGCAATCCAGTTAAGATGATTTGAGCCAAGGGTGAGAGTAAATGGAAATGTTTGGTTTGGAGTAATAACACATGTGTCAGAAATGCAGAGTCACCCCAGAGTGAATGCTGCCTATAAGGAGAAAGCAGAAAAGGAACATGTTCACCTGAGACCTTTTAGAATTATAGTTACATGAACAAGCATTGTGAATGTCTTACTTATATATTTATGGCTGAGATGGAGTAGCCAATATCCAGCTTAAGGAAAGAAAGATTTAGCTCAGTTTCGGAAGGCCTCGCACAGCCCGTTCATAGGCAGCCAGCAATGGTGGGAACACAGCACTGAGGTCGCCTCAAGAAAAGCTCTTAGAATAGCAGGCAGAAAGCAAAGAGAGGTGAAAACCAGGAGTGAAAAGCCAGGGAGCTGCTCCAGCTGTTACAGCACTGGCCACCAAGGCTGTGGTGGCCCTGATAGAAGCAGTGAGAAAGCCAAGGGACCTTTGTTCTTAGAACACTTGTTCTATGGCAGACTGGGGCAGTGCCAGAGCTTTCCCAGGAAGAAGCAGTAACAATGTTTCTCCCTTCCTTCCTTTATGTCAGTCAAGCTGCCAGTTGGGCCTCCTGTATTCAGAGTGGGTGGCCCTCCCTACTTTCTGGCCCACAAGTTAGTATCACACAACTGGAAGTTCTGCCCTAGGTGTGCTTCAGTCTCAACAAGTTGACACAATCTCTCTAAGTCAAACCCCAGGCATCTGCCCCTTCCAGCCAGGTCCTGCATCCCAACAGCTCATGGTTCCACAGTAATCCCTCTACACCCAGGTACATGGGGTTTTTAGGGGGTATTAAAGATTCAAACCATAATAGTGAGAAAGAAGTTTTAGGAGTTTTTGAAGTTTTGACAGTTCCTGAGGTGTTTTGGCTCCCCAGCCTCTGTAAATCTCCCCACGTTGGTCCTAATGATGCTTGTTTTAGCTGGAATCCAAAGAGGCCCCTGGGGGAGAGAACAGAAATAAACTTTTTCCTGCACTGTTGTGGTTTGGATTTGGAATGCCTCCAAAAGTCTCATGTATCTGAATGTTATGCTTATAAAACCATGTGCTGTTAGAAGATTGTGGTCTGGTCTGAGGGAGTGGATTACGGGCACGTGGTGGATCCTAAGTATGTGGTAGAAGACAGGCATGCAGCCGACTGTAGATTACAGACATGTGGTGAAATTAGAGGGCTAACACTGAAAGGGGCAGAACGCTGAGCATAGACCCAGAAGGGGAGGATCACTGGGACAGGACCCGAAAGGATACGTGCTACTTGCTCCCTTCCTCCAAGACTTGGCATCCTGTTTGCCTTGCCTTGAGGAGCTGGCTGCCTCCTCCTTTGCCTCTGCCGTGCGCTTGCACTGTTGCTGAACTCCCATGGATGGACTGGGACCTTCTGAATCTGTGAGCTAAAATGAACTTTTCCTCCCCTTAAATTGTGGATGTCAGGTATTGAGGTGCAGCACCAAGAACGAAACTAAGACATGCATATTAGGTAACTGAGTGGTCCCCAGCCACTGGGGTTCTTATGTAACACCAATAGCTGGAGCCGCTCTGGAGGGGGAATGCAGTGCTGTTCTACTGCAGTTAAACCTTGTGAATTGTTAATTTTTAAAAATTTAAGATGAATAATACCTTGCATGACTATCCTGTACATTCCCCCTTCTTTATTTAAAAACTTGAGATTTTAGAAGATTATTTGTTCTTTATATTATTGGTTGACCTGTGAGTTATATGGAACTTTTGTAATATGTTCAATATTTTTTGTATAAAATTTTTGAAGAGATTTTTTAAAAATAACAGTTACAACTTAGGTATTCTTTGTAATCAATGACTGAGGATTGAGAATCAGTGTTACAACCTTCAGCTACATGCCAGCAGCAGAGAAGTTTAAAAGAGCTTGGAAGACACAAAACTACAAGAGCAAAACAAGCAGAATATTCATACATACAGGTTTTGATACATTTCATCCCCCACAGACCTTCTACGTGTAACTTGAAACTTCCACACCTCTTAAGGACACTCCACAAATCCCTTCTTTTCCTAAATATTTTCTTTCTTTAATCCTCATACCCATCTTCTTTCTCTTAATGTCTCCTATTTGCTAGGTACTTTCTGCTGTGCTCACCTTTTCAAAAAATATTTAGCACGAATGTGTAGTACTAAAAAGCATAATCAACACAGATATTCATTTAGATTAAAAATTATAGCATAATTACATCTTGAGAATTTTGAGGATCTGCTCTACTTTGGATCTTGATTGTTCCCCAAAAGCCTCATGTATTTGAAACTGTGTATTATTGAGAGGCAGAGCTTGGCTGGAAGGGGCAAATGTTTGAGGTTTGGCCTGGAGGGACTGTACAAACTTATTGAAATTGGGGTTGCTCGGGGCAGAGATTTCAGGTATTTGTTACTGACTGTGGATCAAGAAATGGGGGAGGGGTACCCGCCCTAACCAGGCCCAACTAGCAGCTTCAAAAAGGAAAGAAAAGGAGAAACATCAAACATCGTTACAGCTTGGAAAAGCCCTGCCCTTTGCCAGAGTCTTCAGACTCACTTGATTGCTGTCTGCAATGGGGTGAATACCCTCTGCCATGTACTTCCACCGTTGCGGGCTACCCACAAACAGACTGTGAGATTTTCTGAAACTATGAGCTAAATAAATCTTTCCTCCCTTAAATTATGGATGTTGGGTATTTTGTCACAGCAATGTGATGAAGTAAGACAGTATCTAACAGAACTGTAAGGCTTTTAATACAGTAAACATGAATTAGTGCCTATTTTATCAATAAGGGCAGTTGCCTCTTTTGGACTTTACTAGTCAATTAGCTGTAAGATAACAATTTTATTTTATGGCATGTTACAATGATTATAACTGCATTAAACTAAGGCACTTACATTTTTGGGAATAAGGCATGTTACATACAAAACAAAAGAATAGTAATTTATATAACCAAATAGAACCTTCAGACAGAATTTGGAGAAAACTCTTAACTTTTTATTCAGTACCTATTACCTTCTTAAATATTTACAACTCAATAAGCTAACACAAAAAGCATTTTATCAAAAATAAAATTATTATTTCAAAGTTAGTTTTACCCTAAGTGTTAAATAGATCACTGAAAGCCAACATTGAAATGAATTAATTTTCTTAAAATCTGGGTCCTTTTTATATTCCAAACCTCACAGTAAAAGACAGAAGCAGCTAACTTAATTACATATACCACTTCAGTATTAAATTTAAGAAAACAAATTTAAACTTCTCTGTAGCTTAGTGATTTTTGAAAACATATTTAATGGTTAACCATTTCATGAGCACTCATTAATTTGGTACCATTTAATCAACTTATAGCACAAGTAAACACAAATGTACACATTCCCATTTACTTAGGGAAGAACTGATTTATGACTTTTGTCAAATAATGAACATCTACTATTTTAACAGATACCAACCAAATAAAGTGAAGAACATAAAGTGTTTATTAAAGGTAATGTTATTCTTTTAAAGTTAATTTTGCCTTGGTTGTTTTTGAAAACAGGTCAATACGTTGAGCCTTGTTACAATTTGAACTCTAACACTTACATTAGCTGTATACCTAATACATTATTATTAGTTAGTAGACAATATAGATTTATTTTTAGTAAAATGCCCTTAATATTTTAACTGTTACAAATAATCCAGATTAATATCTTTTTATCCTTTGTATGAACCCAACACATTTAAGAATAGTCAACTTTTTAAAAATATATATCATATTTATTCATTTACTTATTTAGAGATAAGGTGTTGTCCTATAGTCCAGGTTAACTTTCAGTTTATCACAATCCCAAAATCAGCCTGGACTCATAGCAGTTGCTCTCTTTGGCTTCCTGAGTGCTGGGATTAAAATTACTAACAGTTAAAATTTAGGTTTCCTTTCTAATTGATGACTGATTGATTTCAATCGCAGTACTCTCTTCCTTATTTGTTGGGGGAAAAGAAAGCAAATAGTAAGGGGGGGATGCTTAGGGCAATGAATCATTTCAAAGGATTTTAAAAAACAGAACTGAAACTTACTGGATTGGCAAGTGGAAGTTACAGAGCTTAAATGTAGGGATAATGAAATTTCAAGGTAGGACATATTTTTATCAATCATCAGGATTATACGCACATAGAGGTGGGAAAATGTTTTTGGCAAAAATAAAGATAATAAGTAAATTCCACTGAGGGTTAGATTTTTAGGGAAAAAATACTTATGATCAACAAAGCATTGTACAGCTGTCCTTGAAATCAGCAACTTCACAATAGTTTAGTTTACAGTTAAACATTTTTTAGCCTTCATAGAGGTAAGCAAAGAACAGGAGGACACATCCTCTCCCAGTGCAGCAAGCACATTACAACCTGGCCACCGTGCCCAGTTTATTGGTATTGGGAAATTGATCCCACGGCCTTGGGATTACTAGGCCTTGGGAAGCTAGGCAAATATTTTAACCACTGAGATATACCACCAGCCCTTGGCTACTCCATCTCAGCCATAAATATATAAGTAAGACATTCACAATGCTTGTTCATGTAACTATAATTCTAAAAGGTCTCACTATTACTAGACCCTGGTATCTCCCCTGACTTTGGGGCCTGCAAACTTGTCTGCACGGTAAGCTGAAGCAGTCAGAAGCTTCATCTCCTTTGTTTTCTCTCAGATCTTGGTATCCTGTTCTGCTTGTGGTCAAATGCCTGAGAACTGATCTTTCTTATGGTTTGTTTCATTTTTCTGGTTGTCTAAGGTAAAAGGTTACATCTAGCCCTGTTATCTCATCATGGCCAAAAGTCTAAAGTTGAGCCTTTGACCTTTCCTCAGAATGGTGCCAATTCATTCACAGTAACAGAATTGAGAGCGACTGATATTGGCACAGGTGTAGACAGATAGGTGAGGATGTGTAGTAGGGGTAACTTGCTAATTTTTTCCCTAATGTTTATATTTACCTGGTCACTATGAGCAGGGATAAGAAAGGAATGATGGAGGTTTGAGAGAAGTGTGACATCTGCCACAGGAGAACAGAAGTGCTAGTGGGACAAGTGGCTAAAATGCAGTTACTGAGCAGTGGTAAAAGTCTTCCTAGAGCTCTTGGCCTAAATGTACAATCAGAACATTGGGGTTTTGTTTCTTTCCAGGCATATTTAGCTACACAGTACAAGTGCAGAATAGTTGAAAGATTGAATTTAATCAGGTTTGTGATGTTACAGAATTCACACACAGAAAGTGCCTGGCATTTGAGAAAATAAGGCAAAACTGTAAGACTCTTAATGGTCTTTATCATGCAGACATGAAGGCCACCCATGGATCATTAAGGGAAACGCATCTACTTGCGCTCAATATGGAAAGGGGCATGTTTATTTGTAGTAATTTTTTTTTTGTCCGATAGAGATGGAAGTAATTTCTGCCTAGTGAAACACAAAATTTATGACTTTTTTGATGTTAACTAGGCTTTTTAAACTAACCTGGGCAGTCTTTATTTTGGCATGGTGTGTGTGTGTGTGTGTGTGTGTGTGTGTGTGTGTGTGTACCTGGTTTCTTACATGCTCTTTATTTTTCCCCACTATTTTTATTAATATACAAATGTAATACATAGTATTTACAATGAATTTGGGTGTTTTGTACATCTATGTGTCACACCGACTTCACAATCCTTTCCCATCTTCTACCCTCCCACCCCCTCCCTGTCCCTTCCCCCGGCTCCAGCTATCACTTCATATGGTTCCAAAGAATGTCTGTGTTCTGGGTTTTCCATGCCCAAGAAACCATACGGTGTTTAACATATTAATCTTCCACGCCTGAGTCATTTCACTCAAGTCACCACTCTACCCCAGCTTCCTATTCCTCTAATGGGTTCGCAGTAGTCAAATCCTGATATCTCCTCTCTGAATCCAACCAATCCCTTCATTGGGATATTCACCAAAAGTTTTTATTTCCCCATATTTTCCTACATCTTTGTTGTTTTTGTTAAACCTGGCCTTACCCACCAGTTCACACTAGAAAATAATTATAAGCATGTAGTTGAAACGGATAGTTAATTTGGGAAAGAAGAAAAAATAATAAATAAATAAAATTCAATTGCCTTAGCTGAATACTGGAAGGTGCATATTTGTACATTCACAAGGTTATCTTTACATCAATCAGTTTCCTTAGGATAAACTTTCATTAGTGACCTGATAAGTGAATTGCTACAACAATACAAAGTCAAAACTATATCACATTGCTACATTAAATGAACTTAAATCTATACCACATAAATATACTTAAAGCAACAGACATGTGGGCAAATCTAGTTATTTCAGAATTTCTTGACTTTCATATCTTATTTACTCATATTTCACCGATTACTAACCTACTTTTTTCTCAGCTCCTCTTCTAGCTGTTGTCACTTCTTCTCTGGGGTCATCGGTGTCGCTGGTCTCCCTTTCACTGTCCAAGTTTCCTTTAAGTATTTTCTACAATACTGGCTCAGTGGCTGCAAATTCCTTTAAGCTGTCTCTGTCATGGAAAGTTTTAAGTTCTCTCTTTAAGTTAAAAGATAATTTTGCTGGATATATCAGTCTTGGCTGGCATCTATGATTTTTTAGTGCTTGGATGATATTGCTCCACGATCTCCTTGCTTTTAGAGTTTGGATTGAAAAATCTGCCATTATCCTGATGGGTTTATCTTTGTAGGTCACCTTCTGTTTTTCTCTTACCGCTTTTAGTATTTTCTCTTTGCGTTGGGTTTCTAGAATTTTAATTATGATGTGTCGTGATGAGGGTCTCTTTTGATCAGAGTTGTTTGGTATTCTATATGCCTACAGGAGTTCCATGTTCATTTCTCTTCTTAGATTTGGGAAATTTTCTTCCATTATTTCATTAAACATGTCCTTTAAGCCTTTTGTTTTGTCCTCAGTCTTCTCCTTGATTCCCATAATTCTGAGGTTATTTCTCCTTGAATCATCTATCAGTCATTGTAATGACTCGCTTTCTTTATTTACTTTGTATTCTTTATGGCCTGTATGTTG
This sequence comes from Ctenodactylus gundi, assembly GCA_004027205.1. NCBI lineage: Eukaryota > Metazoa > Chordata > Mammalia > Rodentia > Ctenodactylidae > Ctenodactylus > Ctenodactylus gundi. Next base: position 54,030 of record PVKB01003296.1, on the reverse strand, counting down.
CAGCTTAGTCACTTTATTTTCTAGGTCTGACATACTATTCTGAAGTTGTTTAAAGTGGTTGCTTATTATTACCTGCGTGTTTGTCATTTCCTGAATATCTGCATTCAGTTTTTCTATATCTCTGTTGTGTTCTTCTCTAATTTCTTCTTTTGTCTTCATTATCTTCTGGTATATTTCTTCTCTGGTCTCCTCTAGTTGCTTTTCAAGGCTTGCTTTTTGTTATCTATGTATTGGTGTAGCTCTTCTGCTGTCTGTTTAATTTCCTGTATTAATTCCCATTTTAATTCACTGAATTTCTGGGCCCAGAAGTTGCCATCCTTTTGCCATATTCATCTTTATTTACCCTGACTTCATCTCCTGGGGTTTCAGGTCTTTCTGTAGAAGATTTGTGCCTGTGCTTCCCCAATTCTTCTTTGGTCTCCACTGATTTCTTTTCAAGGCTTGCTTTATGCTTAGCTAAGTGTTCTTGTAGTTCTTGTGCTGTCTGATTTATTTCCTGCTTTGCTTCCCGGTTTAATTCCTCCTTTAATTCCTGCTTTAATTCACTGACTATCTGGGCCCAGAGGTTCCCATCATTTTTGTCCTTTTCTTTGGGTTCTGCAATTTCAGCACCCCTTGCACCCTCCCCTGGGGAATCAGATCTTTTTTCCCCATGGTACTGCTACCTCTGACTGTCTCTGGTATGCAGGAAAAGAGAATGGCTCCTGCTGACGTCACTGCCTGCGACAACTGTTGAGTCCCGTTTCTGATCTGGGATCCTAGGACCTTTTCTAGGGGGAGCGCACACTGTGTTTGTAGTACACACACCCGCGGGTTGGTGCTTCTGAGTGTGGCTAGGGCCGCCCGCAGCCAATGATTCCCACTAGTCCGGGTCCACGCTTACCTCAGGCTGAGGTTCTGATCTCCAGACCTTGTTTGTGATCTGTGGGTGCTGGCAGCTTGGGGCCCACCCACAGCCTCTTCTCCCATTGTTGTGTGCTCCATCCTCTTCAGCTCCATTCAGTCAGATGTTCAGGTCCCCGGGAGCGTTCCTCCATCCGCCGCTGCCTGCCATTTGCCACCGGCTATGGTGGCTTACTGGACTGTGGGAATTTTTTTTTTTCTCCTCCGGTTCTGATGATCCTTCAGAGTTTCTGGCCTCCCGCTGGTCGCCTTTCAGTTTCTGGGGATGTGCCTCTCTTTCCTAGCTACACCAAACATGCTTTTTCTAACTATCTTTTTGACTTTTTAAGTGAGTTGATGAGGAGACTTTGTACAGTGCTGTTACTCAGCTGCCATCTTGACCGGAAGCCCCTTACATTCTCTGTAAACTAATCATAACTTCCTGGTAATACCCTGTTTAATTAATGAGTTGAATAAGATCTGTGTTCATTTACTGTTTGAATTTGTTAGGATTTAAATTTTACTTATAATTATACTCGACTGTGAGGGAATACAACAAAATGGGAGAGGCTGTAAGGGAATTGAGACCCTACACGGGGAAGCAGACCTAATGGCTGACCGTGAGATTTAATTTAGGCAAGGAGTTAAACGAGGATAAGAAGGGAGTGGGGGAATTTGCAACAAAACTCATAAAGCTGGAGAGCATCAACGCCAAGGGGAACAAGTCAGAGAAGAAAAATATCCTAGGACCTCATATGTGGAACCTAAAAAAGTGAAACTCACCAAAGCAGAAGGTGATGGGGGGTTGGGGGAGAGGGCAGAAGGTAGAAGAAGAGGGGACGTGTGGGGAAAGGGGCACATGCTTCAGTTACAAGCTGTGTAAGTTCACGGGATCCAGCATACTGGGTGATCAATACAGCAAACAGAACCAACCATGAACCTGACTTTGCTCCAGGGCAGCCACATGAAGCGATAGGTGTGCAGATAACTAAATTGTGGCAATCACTGAGTGTGTCAAATGATCACATTATATTCTTTAAAATCATGCAATTTTGTCAATCACCCTTCAATTGTTGGGGTCTGGGGGTTCCTGGCCACCGTTGGCCACCAGCAATCAGGAACCAGGGAAGTCTGGGGGAACAGGGTCTCGAGTGGCATGAGTACGGCAGAATCACATCCGGGAGGCTGAATCAGCGTTAACAGCTCGTTTATTGGAGGTGAGGGCCAGGCTTATAAGCAGTTTCAGGGAGGTGGGTCCACCAGGTAACAGGGCAAGGGTCAAACACTGATTAGGGGGATTTTGGAGTCTGAAAGGAGCCTAATTTGCATGGCAGGTCTTTCGTAACCTGACCACATGATTTCTGGTAAGTGTCTGGAAGCAGGGGAAGATTAAGAATTTGGGTATGATGAGCTGTGGCCCGTCCTAGGTCTGGGATAAGAGGGAGGGGCCCCACACCTGCCGGTCTCATCTCAAGCATCAAAATTATCGGGGTATGAGCCACTGCTACCTACAACCATCCCAGGCCTAGTCAGGGTCCCACATTCAATAAAGCTGTAAACATTTTAAAGGAAGTTAAAACTGATACGTTGCATGTGTGTGGTGTTACAGAAGATTCTCAGGGTTCAGGTGCTACAGGAAGAGTAGGAGAGGATGAGGTGTGGAAATGCGTGATATGGGAGATTAAAGTTATTGGTAAAAACAACCGTTTGTGACCTTTGGAGGAGAGGATGTTAAGGAATTGAAGAGTCCCTGCATTAGGGAATCATTTATGCTGCCATCATCAGGAGCCACATGGGAGTGAACTGGGGAGGGCAACTGAGTCAGGAGTGAAAATCATCAAGGAATGATGGGATATAACCAGCAGGCCAATAGGTGACTGTCCCAGGGAAGAGGAGTAGCCACATAATGTAACACGAGATCAAAAGTAGGTGTATTTGAAAAAGAAAGAAGGAGATGTCCTAAAAGCAGAAAAGAGGCACAGGGAGGTCACCAGTCCGCCTGCCTCAGAGCAGCCGGGTAGAGGAACACGGGGTAGAAGGCAGGCACTACTCGGGCTAGCGGCCAGGGCAGCTGTGTCCTCAGGGAGGCCGCTTTCCAGGGAGAGAAAGAAAGTAGAGGATACATGCAGAGGAGGATTTGAGCACAGGGGAAGTTTTGCTCCTTGTGGTTAGTGAGTTCCCAAGGCCATATAACGTTTTTTCAGGAACTGAAGAATGGTGGGAGATGGGGTCAAACAAGGGAATGTGGAGGGTTGGACTGTCACTGGGGTCTGGAAGATGGAAGACAAACAGGGGAAACGAGATAGCTGAGGCAATAAGCACAAACTGTGCTAAAAGAAATATTGGAAGTGGTCTGGTGGCAGTGGGGAGGGTCTTGTTAGGAACACACAGAGCAGAAGGCAGCAAGGTGAACCGAAGGCCGCAGAAAGGTGATGCGGTTACAGCGCAGTGACACTATTAGGAAATAGAAATTATGTAGATAGGAAGTATCACCAACCGTTTATTTTCTTTTTTTTTAGTTACCATCACATCCCTGCCCCTCCCCAGCCCTTCAGTCCTGCCCCCGCAACCTCTCTCTCTCTCTCTCTCTCCACAGTCTATCTTCTGATCTTCTTCCCTCTCTTTTGTACTTTTTTATGGTTCCACTTCCCATGTTAGAGGAGCCATATGACATTTATAGGAAATACGGTGGCCAGTGATTGAGAATTTGCAAAGCAGGCCGCAGAGTTTTAGGCTTGGGATCTCCGCATGGAAAGCCATGGGAGGTTATTGAAAAGAGTTACAAACAGAGAAAATCTGAGTTTAGAAATAATGGTCTAGAACAGAGGGAGTTGATGCTGGAGGATGTCGAACAAAGTGACCAAATTTGAAACAATAGGAACAGAGAAGGTGATAAAATGGATCTGCAGGACAGGTAAGAGTTAGCAATTAGGAAAGGAGCACCGATGATGACTGAGGTTTCAATTTGAAGTAACCAGGGCTCCGACAACAGGATGTCCCCATGAGTATGTGTGGCAGATAGTTGACAATGTGGGACCAGCCTTAATTAAACATGAAAGCCAAGGTTTATTTTTTTATCTTTGAAGAGGAGTTAAGAACATTTGATTTAATCTAACCTTCTCAGAACTTTGTGCACCAAAAGCAATGTTTCAGCTTCAAGTGTTTGTCTTTTCTGTTCATAGGGTTGGGTGAAATGTCGACCTTGTGTTCTTTCCTTTTGTTTTTGTTTGACGTGTCCGGGGAACATTTGGTGCCTGCAGAACCTAGAGCATTTGCAGGAGCTGGGAAAAGATCACAAATTAGATTCAAATAGGGACAAATGGCCACTCAGCATGGAGAGGAACTGAGTCAGACGACTCCCCAGTCACTTTTTCTGTCCATAGTTTCAGCTTGGCAGGTTGCCTGGGGGGTCAGGAGGGACTTCCAAGAAGCCATGTTCACTTCTCATTTCAACAGCACACCAGCCAATTCAAAGAAAAAGAATGAAGTTGGGAGTGTTATGGAGAGGCTGTACTCAGAGGAAATAGCACTGAGGATAAGGAAGGATGAGAGAAGAGGGAAAAAATTGTGCAAAAAGATGTAATTAAGTGGGAAAACATATTAAATTGTGATAATGCAAGACCTTAAAAATCAGCTTACTTCTGCATTGAATTGAGCATCACCTGTTCACCCAAGATAGGCCGCCGAAGACTGACCAAAGTAGCGAGTGTGTCCCAGTCCAATCTGGGGAGCCAGCGAGTGTATTAGGGTTACTGACAGGATTACAGGCGGGGAGCTACAGGGGCACAGGTGAAGGGTTTCCTAAAGGTGCATGGGGGATGAGGATCTTTTTGTGGCTTGCTGTTGTCTACCACACGTATGTTGTGTTTGTGACCTGGGAAATGAAAAGGTGTCTTTAGACTCAGGATGGCTGATGGTGTAGTTTTCACCTTGCATGGCAACTCTGACTGGTATCAACCACTACAAAGCAATATTGAAATCCTTTAAGGTCCAGACTGGGTGCAGCAACAAGGATGTTAAAATGGAGAAGACCCGTCAGTGCCTCAGTGGCCACGCTTGTGCCAACGCTGCCTGAGTGAGGTCCCTCCCTTCCTTTTCTTCCTAATAACCTGCCATTACTCATATCTTGTCACCCTTTTCTTTTCTTTGAAATACTTTCTGGTGGCCCCTGATGATGGATTCATGTGTGTTCGTCAAGTACCTTCTTCAGACTCCTCAGCAACCAACACATTTGAATCCAAGTGCTAAGGTTTTACCCTCCCACTAGCTGAGTGATACCATCTTGATCTGGCTGCTTCAGTCCAGTCTGCTTAGCCTCAGAGTTGAGGTAGCAGGGGCTGATGCAAAAAGGAGACAGGGGAGTGAAAATCTAGCATACAACTCACCCCAAGAACTGGACCCTGAGGGGAGGGCCAGCAGAGCAAACCCATTGTCCCCTAGGCTTTAGCAACCACACCTCTTTTCATGTTGCAGTTGATAGCAGAGGGGTCGCATCTGGTAAGGCAGGCCTGCAGCTAGCTGTCAGCGACAGGAGGTCACAATCCAACTGTAAAGGGGGAGTGGGGGGCAGTGAAGTTGGCGGGAATGCTTAACATGGTTCCATTTCCAATGGGTACAGAAATAAAACCCATACCCTGAAAGTTAGTAGGATACTGAGAGAAGGAAAGAGGTTCTGACTCTCTGAGAATAGAATGAGGCACAGGAGTTGAGTTGTATGCGACATGGCAAAGTTAATTCTGGGGACCTTACAAGAGGTGAGAACTGAACTCTTAATAGGGTCCTGAGACTGGTCAAAATGCGATCAAGTGTTACTGAAAGTTGATCCTTCAGGTTAGAAAGCCTCTTTTCAGTTGGTTGTAACCAACAGCCCTGTCTCATCTCATGTACGAAGTCCCACAGCCTGCCCAGTTGCCTGGAGTAGACAGCTTCTAAGTGCATTTTCTACATTAGTAAATGTCAACTGTAGACACATACTGAAGGATGTTAAAAAGGATGATGTCTGAGTCCCACTCCAAGAGTGGAATAAGGGACCTGGACATAGAGCTTTTTTACAAAGCCCTTCAGGCAATCATCTTATCCAGGTAAGGTGGAGAACTACTAGCATTCTACTCCACTTCCCAGGTCACTACACTGTGTCACATACACATCACCACACACTGCTGGGGGCAGAAGCTACACTCTATCCCTCCAGCCCCTATCCTCCCATGATGATCGCAGGTGCTAAGAGAAGTCACCGAGGTCACATACTTCTCTTGTGCCCTTCTCAGACTAAACTATTTGAATCTGAACACCTCTCTCTCTCTCTCTCTCTCTCTCTCTCTCTCTCTCTCTCTCTCTCTCTCTCCGTCTCTCTCTATCATTCTTTCACTCAGTCTCGCTCTTGTTCTCTCATTCTCTCCCTCATGCCCCCTCCCTTCTGGTTTCACACTAGTCCACCCCTCTGATTGTCTTCATTTCTGGTTAATTATGACAGTACCACCTACCTTGGTTCCAGCATCCATGACTTGCCTCTAACAATTGCCATCTAGGTTGGCTCGGAAGCCATGCTGGCCACCCCAGCTTCCCTCTTTAAGGAGGGCCAGGTGTTGATAATTTTGTTTCTCTGTTATTTACATAGCATAGTTACTGTTTAGTATCCTCAAGGGATTGGTTTCAGGGTTCGTATACTGATACTAGAATTTTAGAAGTTTCAAGTCCCTTATAATGTAAGATAGTGTGGTATTTATGTGTAACTTGCATTCTCCCACACACTTTAAACCAGCTATAGGTTACTTATATATTTAATACTATGTACATAATTGTTACAATGAATTATTAGATAATAATGATAACAAAAAAGGCTGTGCACCTTGAGTACATATGCACTCTTTTTCTGCTAAATATTTTTAGTTGAGTCCACAAGTATAGAGCCAGTATGCATGGAGGACACGCTGTCCTTGTTCTCCTGTGATTCTCTGTGTGTTAAACATTGGTCTTTTCTCCTGTATCCACATGTGGGGCATAACAGATCAAAATCAAACTCAGTTTTGAAAACAAACATAAATTAACTCAAGTAGCAGCTGGGTGAACTTAATTGCTTTTCTGTTTCCTTCTAGCTCTTGGACTCTGACACATTGCACACAGAGTAAAAATAAAATAATAAAATCTGGACCAAAGGGAAGTCAAGATTCTAAATTACTTTTAAAAATCAGAAGCAAACAATGTTTCAGAGATACTGTATTTTATGTATTAAAGAGTAATTAAGACTCGTTGCTGTTGCCAAGTAAATCTGGCTGCCTGTTCAGAAAGGTTTCTTTTCCTTAAGATTTGTAGCACATTCAAGATAAGGCTATTAAAAGAATAACACTGAATTATCAGTATTTAAGAGTAATATGCTTAGACCTGGAAAATAAGAGAAGTAACTAAATTGTTAAAGACTTAATGGCAGTTGTATAGTCAGACTAAAAAGGGGTATATTTAGGAAGCTGATGCATGAGAATCACCGTTTCAAGCACACCCTGGAAATCTTAGTAAGACCTTGTATCAAAATAAATAAAGAGGGTTAGACATCTAGCTCAATATGAAGGCTCTAATTTCAATGCCCAGTATAGAAAAATAAAAAAGTGGAGAGAATCTTAATCACTAATGCCTACATGTTTAAACATTCTTTTAAAGTCCTATTCATGCTTCTAGTTTGTTTTACATACCTCTACTACACAAAAATGTAAAGTTTTGGTCACAACCATCTTAATTTTATATACAATATATTAGTACTAGAATAATGTAACTAGTAAAAGGGCATCTTGCTCTAGGTCTCATTTCAGGGTTTGAGAACAGGTGGAACTAAGACTGAGGCTGAGAGTGAGCCCATCTTCTTGAGCCTTGTCTCTGTGCTGACTCTGTGCTACCAATGGGACACATTCCAGGATGGGGTGTTGCTTGCTTCTGATGTGTGGACTCTAAGAAGTGATCTGATTCAAAGACCACCCAGTCTCCCACCAAAGCAGCCCTCCCTGTTTCTGAAGAGGATTGGCTATCATGCACTGGTTTCATAACTCAGAGGGAAGAAATACCTTTAATCTGATTTTTAGCTCACCACATTTTTTTTCAATATCTGAATTTTATCTATGTCTGCAAATGAGCCTTGTTGTTCTTAAATATTATTTTGGAAGTGAAGTCAAAAGTAATTTTTAAGGCTATCTAGATTTTAGGTCAACTCACCTTTCCATTAAAATACAAAAATCATGATGTAGTTTTTGTTTTAGGGAGTCAAAATCAGACACAAGAAGCACAGGACTTCCCTAGGGCTGCTGAATTCCTATCCGAGAAACCTCTTGGGGAGAGGCGAGGCAGGAGGGTGCATCTGGACGAGGCTTCTGTACTGGCATGTTCTTAGTGGTCAATAGGAAGCCAATGTTTCAGTCAGCCAAGGCAGAATATTGACTTCCTTAATCCTCCATCTCCCATCTATGAAAACTGAAGTTTCTCATTAGGCCACGAGGTGGCAGATTAATTGCAGGAGAAAAGGCTAGGACAAAGGCAAGAGCGAGATGTCCTGAGCGGAAGAGAAATAAAGCAAACAAGGAAACCTCCTGTCCCCACGTGTCTCTCCAGGCCCGCAATCCCTCCGCAAATTAACGCCTAGAAGACCCAATGCGATGCATCAGTGTTTGACTGTTCAAAGGCATTTCTGAAAAGGGCTAAATTCTCTGCTGACTTTCTGCGAACCCTAACCCTTCCCTGGCGAAGGGTGCGCAGCAAAGCCCAGGTATGACGCCCAGCACTCAGATAGCTTTAGTCTGCCCTCATCCGGTGGTTGCAGGATTTACCACTGATGCGTCCTTTCTAGTGGCGTAGGAGCTGCCATTGTTGAGTCCGCTGCCTTCCCTGGCTGGGACTGATGTCCCTGGGGTCGCTGAATTGCTGGAACTGGCCTGTCTCCAGCCTCCCCTTCCTACCTACTGCTGTTAGTATTCTTTCCTACTGGGAAGACCTGGACCCTGTCACCTTCCTACCCAGAACTCCACCTTATTGGCTGAGATCACATACAAATTTTAAGGCATGACACACAAGGACACACATACACACACAAACACATGCAAATTCACACTTCCACCAGGTATCATCTGTGTGAACAACTCAGACAGTTCTGCTGTTTGTCAAATGTGGCTCTTCTTCACCTGTATTTGTTGGTACACTGTTTCCTCTATTTAGTCTGTTTTTCTTTATTTGCATTGGACGTACACCAGGTCCCATGTAGTATGCCTTCTTTGTCTCTCTCAAGCAGAGAGTGACCTTCTGTCTGTCTCTGCCTGCCTGAGCTGGCTGTATGCTGAGCCTCCTTGCATTGAACTCATTTCATCAATGTATATAGAACTGATTTTTATGTCCATCTTTGCACAAAATGCAATCTCTTTGAACATCAGAGCAGTGGAATTAGTGGTGAGGAGGACATTTCCCAAATGAGTTTTCAGAAAACATGAAGGAAAAAATCTACAGTGTTTCATCTTGTACGTGGGCCTGCCATCCACATGGGTGGGAAACAACGGTGTGGGGTATGGAAGATCCTTGGTTGGATCAATACCATTGATCTCTTTGTCTGTGAGGACCTGAGGCCAGCCACAAAGAACAGGTGGACTTCAGGACAGCCAGGGAGACCCCTGGGCTGCAAGGGTGAACAAAAAAATTAGAAGCCAGCACCTCAAACTCCCCACAGCAAGGAAAACTGGTGACTGGATCTGTTTCAGAACAGCGACTTCCCTGCCCACATCTCCTAAACCCTCCTATTTTCTGCCCAAGGGCCCTGCCTTGGCCTCCCCCAAAACACAGTGGATTTGTTCATTCACTTTTCATTTTAATTATATAGGACGGTTCTGCCTGAAAGCTTTCAGTACATTGTTATTTTTAGTTGCCACTTATTGTTATTGTCATTTGAGCCAGTTGTGAAGATTTTGAAATATCTTAGATAAACCCTAGGACAATAGGCTGAGTTAAGCTAATTTCTTATTAAAAACTCAAAAAACATCCACTTGGGGGTGTGGGAGTATAAAATTTCCCCGTAAAAGTGATCACTGGTGGGGAATGTGGTCGATTCTGTGCCCACCATCACAATCTCAATAGAAGGAAACATCAAAAATGAAACTCTAATGAGCTACAAACCCTTTTAATGAACTGAAAATCCCAACTTGAATTATCTGTGTCCTCATTTTTTCTCTTTTTTTGATGTCCAATTTTACAAAAACAAATCTAACGAATGGACTACAAAAAGAAAATATTTGAAAACTGGCTCTGCCACTTTCAATGGTGTGATTTGGACTAGATCATGTAACTTCTTTGAGTCTCGGTTTCCTCATCTGAAAATGGAGGTAACACTCACCTTACCATAAGCTGGCACTGGGAGGCCCATGACAAGAAAGACGTTTTCTTAAATGCTCTATAGTTAGTGTTTTGAGGTGGGGGGACTAACAGTACAAATGCAATACATATTTGTGGAATAAGCAAATGAGTAAAAGAAGGTATATATTTATTTATTTGTACGCTTAAACCGAGAGCCTACTACACGCTATTCAAGTGCTCTATACACTAAGCTACTGCCCTTAATTATACATTTTTAGAACCATAATTTCCTGTTTGTTAGTTTTACCGCTAGGAAGGGATGGAAAGAGGAAGGAGCTAGACTTGAAAAATCTATTTGACACTCCACCTTGGTGATAGAAGACTAAAATGACCATGCCCGGTGAGACAATGCAGTTGCCTGTGACTTTTCTCTGCCCTTTAAAGTTTGTCCCATATAAGGCAAAAACGGAAGTTGTATTTCTAAAAACTTAGGAAATACAAAGACTTTGCGAGAGGTTATGTCAGATCAGCCACCGAGGAAGAAATGGTCTCTGAAAACAACCAGCCTGCTCACGCTGGCTTCACCCTTTCCAACCAAACCTTAGGGCCTCTAAAAATTCGTTTTCATCCTGCATGAAGTGTGAGTTGGGTAGTTTTGTTCATTCATTTAAGTGTTTGCACGTATTCCCATGACTGGCATTCTGAGGGGTTCCAGGAATTCATGTGGGTGCCCTTTCTCCTGAGCAGGGCCTACAATTGGGACAGAGTTGAGAGCCTGGCTCGGGTCATTTTTCGGGGGGATTGATCCTTCACGCCCTGGCCCACACCATCCATCCAGAAGATAATTCATAGGCAAGGAGCTCCCAGGACCCTGAGACCTACAAGCAGAGGGAGGTGCCCAGTAACTGCTCCCCATCGAAGAGGCAGAGACCACACAGGCAGTTTCTCCTACCTCAGGCTTTGACAAAATCCTGGCAAGATTCTTACCACAGCCTCAAAACAGCCAGGCTATGCCATGAGTAAAGAGCGAGGCTGGCAGAAAGTGGAGCAGGGCTCCCACCTCTGGGTGGATGGGCCAGTACCCAAATGCAGGCTTTCTCCAGCCTCCCCATGTCTACCTTAGAAAGATAATGACATCTTGGAAGCTTTTGTTTAGGAAGCAAAGGTGAGGGACTGGTCTTGTTCCATTGTGCTGTGTTAGTTCGTCTTCACTGAAAAGCCTAGTTTGTCCAACAGGTTATGATTCCAGACAGAATGTGTCTCTCGGGGCTTAAATATCACTATAGTTTAGGGCGTCCTGGTAGGTTCCATGGCAAAAGTAACATCCTACTGTTCAAAAGGCCGGGTGGCTGTTTCCTCTCCCCCAAGACAGCTGATTCTCTGAGCACTTCTGCCATCAGAAGTTTCTCCCTGGAAGTGGGAGGTGTCCCTTACCATGTGTGCGACATGGGAGAGGTGCTAGGGCAAGGTGGTTGGTTTCTTAGTTTTCTTTTTCTTCATGAAGACACCCTGAAGCCAGGCAGGGTGACACACACTTGTGATTCCATCACACTGGGAGGCTTGAGGCTGGAGGATCACAAGCTCAAGCCCAAACTGGGAAGATTCATAACTTAGTGAGAACTTATGTCTCAAAATAAAAAGTAAAAAGAGGTAGGTGATATGACTCAGTGTGAAGGCCTGGAGTTCAATCCTCAGTACCATCAAAAAAAAAAAAGAAAGAAAGAAAGAAAGAAAGAAAGAAAGAAAGAAAGAAAGCAAGCAAGCAAAGAAAACCTGTGCTGCTAATACACACAGCTATGAACATCTATCACCATCAACCAATGGGTGGGTACCAACCTTACAACAGTGGCAACCTCTCTTTTAGGGCTCTTCTTCCCTGTGTATCCCAGGCAACCTACCTGTAGTACACCTACCATGCCCTTTCCTAAACTTGGATCAATGAGGAGAGGGTCCAGCTGGAGCAGATGTATCTCCCAGTGGCTTACAGGGTAAATGTAATATGCATTTATGGAATAAATGAGTACATGAATGAGTGACTCCCAGCGACTTACCATCTCTACTGTGATTGCCCATTTCCTTGTCTGTTTCTTGAAACTCCGTGGGGCATTCTGTTAGAACAGGCACTGTCTGCTTTGCTGTGTATCTCTGTACACAAGCAGTGTGAGACTAGGTGTTTAAGGTATGGAGGGAGGAAAGGATCCTCATATGATCACCTGTCATCTAGGTGGAAAGGTCTGGCTAACTCCTATGAAACAATCAAGAGCAATAAGAAGCAGACATAGTGATGGCTGTGACATTCAGAGACTTCAGGATGCCAGAGAAGCCGAGGGGGTGTGACTTGGAGATTGATTGAGACTGCAGAGCTCTGTCCAGGGAAGACTGGCCAGAGGGACCAACCAAAAGGGCAGAGTATGATGGGGACAATGTCTTCTTCATGTTCTCATGGCTGGACATGAAACCCAGCACCCACAGCTTAAAGGAGAGATTTATTTTTAGCTCACAGTTTCAGAGACATCAGTCCATAAGTGGTTGTCCAGCTTTGGGGCACAAATGGCGATGGCAGAAGGGCCTGGCACAGAGGAAAGCTGCTCACAGCATAGTGGCCATGAAGCAGGCAGAAGGGAATGCTGGGTACAGGAATATACCCTTCCAGGTCATACCCTAGTGAACCAGCCCTCCAACCAGGCAGCACTTCCTGACAACACATGAAATCACTAATGGATTGATTAACCTACCAATGAGGATAGCAACTCCAAAGTTCAGTAACCTTCCAAACACGTGAGACTTCCGTGGACATTTTAGATTTTGATCATAACAGACACCCTTGGGAGTCTGGAGGTTTCTGAGAGGAGGGAAGTGTAACCACACTTCCCACTCTGTGAGGCTGCTGGGTTTAGAGGATAGTGTTGAAGGACAGAGTCTCCTCCCCAGCCCTCTCTACCCAGATTTGGGCTACAGGGGAAGTGGACCTCGTAGACAAGACTGTTTTAGTGGACAGGACAACCACAGCCACAGCCACTCTTACTTCCAGGTCTTTAGCCTTTGGCACTTGAAACAAGCACAGTGTGAAAGTTTCACCCAAAATAAGTAACAGCATTTTAGTGGCAGAAGCACATGCTAGACTTCTTTTCCCCATTTTATTGATATGTATGAATGCAATGCATAATGTTTACGCTGAACTTGAGTATTTTGTACATATACATATTGTGACAAAATTAAAAACCCTTCCCCCTCCCTTCTTAACCTCCCTCTTCCATGTCCCTTCCAGTTCCCATTATTCCCCTCAATTAGTTCTATGAAATAATTATGATCTGGGTTTCTCATATCAGAAAAACTATTCAATATTTAACCTGCTTCTGATTCACTTCACTGAGCATGTTGGTCTCAAGTTGCCTCCTTTTACCTACAAAAGCCTCCAACCTATCTCTCTTTATAGATGAGTGGTATTCCATTGTGTATAAATACCAAAATTTATGTATCCATTAGTCTGTTTATGGGTATTTTGGTGTCTTCCACATTTTAGCTATTGTTAGTTGGGCTGCTATGAACAGGGGTATACATGTATCTCTGTTATATGTTGCTTTTAACTCTTTTGGGAAGATTCCAAGTATAGACTTCTAGATAGTCTGATCTAACTAGACTGTGAAGTGGTAAAATACAAACTCAGTGGGAATCTTAGCCCAGGAATGCACTCCTGCAGTTAAGCTACTGTTTCCATCAATTCATACAAGAGCAAAAACCTTTAGCCAATGTATGTGTACTAATGTTTCACAGTGAAATAATGTAGTCATCACTTGATATCCACAGAGAATGACCTCCTGGGACACTAAAATCCACTTATGCTCAAGTCCTTTGGATAAAATGGTGTATTTGCATATAATCTACATATATCCTCCCATGTACTTCCAAACCTTTTTCATTCCAGGGACCAGTTTAGCTGGAGACCATTCTCCCACTGAAGGGTGGAGGGGGGTTGACACCGTTACACAATCGGTTATTGGAGGATAGCTTTGAAATGGCGAGCAGGAGGAGAGAGCGGGGAACTGAGCCTGCAGGAGGTGGAGCTTTGCTCCCTGATCACTTCCTGTGCGTCTGTCCCAGCCGCCTGGACCATGTCCCTGGGGGTGGGGTACTCCTGCTTTAAATCATCTCTAGATTAGCTATCGTGCATAATTTAATGTAAATGCTACGTAAAACTTTGTCCCATTGAATTATTTAGGGAGTGATATGAAGTAAAAAGCTCTGTACATGTTTAGCACTCATGTAATTATTTTCTCCAAATATTTCCCAGCTGCAGTTGGTTGAGTTCATAGACGTTCGTATGCTAACCTCTCCTCCCCGGATGCAGGTTCATTTGGGGAGTGATGAAGTAGCTGCCTCCTTTGGAGAGGTTACTCTGATTAAAATATCTCAAATGCTAATTAACTCCCTATGTTGCTTATTTCTGATTACGTTTCTTTAAATGATAAACAACCACTCCTACAACCAATGTACCCGCCTACATGTTACGTGCTGCCTGTGCTAAAATATTCACAAGCGAATTATAGACAACATAACCGAGAATGTTGAAGTTGTTTCAGTTTAAGGATTTTGGATGCTACTGTGCGTGTGTGTGTGTGTGCTGTGTGTGCATGTGTGTATGTGTGTGCATGTGTGTGCGTGTGTGTGTATGAGGTCCTCCTAGGCAATGAGGAGCGATGGCATCTGCGTGCAGAGACCTTGACCCCCGCTGACTCAGCCTCACATGAGGCCGACTTTCCATTTATTTCTTCGTTTTTGCCTTAGCCTCTTCTAACCTGAATGATTTTACAAACTGTGTAGCCAGTCTTCCTGCCTCAGTGTTTTCTTATCACTCCTTCCCCAAGCAAATGCATTCTCTTCTTAATCATGAGAGTATTCCCTTCACAACACAATTTGATCTAGAACTTGCTAAGCCCAGGGGCACAGACCTGACCTCCCAGGACTCAGGGAGACTGAAGCAAGATCACCAGCTGGAGCCCAGCCTTGGCAGCGCAGCAATGTGGCAAGACCTTGTCTCAAAACTAAAAATCAGAAATGGGCTGGGATATAACTCAGTGCAGAGACCTTGGCTTGGATCTCCAGAACCACAAAAAGAAAAACAGAACAAGAAAAGAAAAAGATATGAAAGTTGATGTTTTAAAATCATTCAAATGGGGCTGGGGATGGATGTAGCATGTTTGCCTAGCATATGTGAGGCCCTGAGTTCCATCCCCAGCACCACTAAGTGATAAATAAATTTAAAACTACATTGCCTGTCTTATAAAATGAAGTCAAAACCTCTTAACTTGTTAACATGGCTTAGATCCAGCCAGCTGTCATCATTTTTCTGAGTCCTGTGTCACTGTTGACACCTCCTGTCACACCCTGCCTTGCCTTTCTACTGACAGGTGACTTGGAATGAAATGTTTGTGGTTATGATCCTGCCAGCCCCATAATGTTCATGCCTCAGTGCCTTTGTGCTAAATATCCCCTCCTTTTTGGACGCACCCACACCATTTGACCAATACCTGTAAGACTCTGTCCTTTAGGAAGCCTCTCCTCCTGACTCATGCCCTTTTATAATTTCGTCAAAGCACTGACCTTGTAACCATCACACAGTACCTTTGCCCATATGCCTCTGTTCTGTTGCCTTTTCTCCAGGACATCTTGAGGACCACCATCGTGGCCTAGGACCATAGAGGTGCTCTTTGAATGACTATTATACCGAATCAACCAAAGAACGTTATGGTCTGCATAAAAATGATTGTGCGTGTCAATTGGAGGTTCCCACATTCCTACACTGTGGGAACTCACCCTAGAAATCACCTCTAAATAGTCCTCCTTGGCCTCTCCTTTCCTGTACCAGTCCATAAAACTATGGTTTTATTTCATTTTATTATTTTATTTATTCACAGAGCAAGGCAGAAAAGGGTGTGTTCTCTTCAGTTAGGTAGTAAAATAATGAAAATTGTGACAAGTTGTATGAAGGGCCTCTAAGTGTTTTTAATGAAAAGTTGTATGGTGTTGAGATTATTATGAGGGGCTTTTTATTCTTTCTAATAGCTCTATTTAGTCATCATTAATGTATAATAAAATACTGAAAGTGTATGATCTCGGAAGTTGTGGCCTCATATGCCCTCCTGAAACTGTCACTCCGAACAGTGTCACGAACATACCTGTCATTCTGAAATCGTCCTCAGGCCTTTTGGTGTTCTTTGCCCCCATCTCTCCCACATGTGCCTCCTGGTGTCTAAGCGACCCCTGCTCTGCTTCTAGCACTACAGATGAGTTAGCATTTTCTAGAATTTTATGTAATTAAACGACTAGGTGTTTTTCCTCATTTGGCTGGCTTATTTTATTTTATTTTATTGTTTTGGAATCCCAAAACAATAAAGCAAAATAAGTTTTTGTTATACATGGAAGTGTATACTGGTAGTTCCTCCCCCTTTATTTCTGAAAGGTATTCCACTATATGGACATACCGCAGTTCATCTCCTCACTTGCAGGTGACAGGTTGTCTCTAGTGTAGGTTAATTCAAATAAAGTAGCTATGGACACTCATGTACAGCCGTTAGACAGCCATTTGCCTTCACTTGGATAAATACACACAAATGGAATTGGCTGGATCATATGGTGTGCGTATGTGTGTATATGTAGGGGTGTGTGTGTGTGTGTGTGTGTGTGTGTGTGTGAATTTTTAAGACATTGTCAAACTATTTTTCCAAATTAGTCGCATCATTCTACTTTCTATGCAGTGGTGTTGTGAGTGTCCCACTGCTCCACGTCTCCACTAATGCTGATAGGACCAATTTATAAACTTTGATCATTCTAATAATGCAATATGGTTCATAAATATCTTTTCTATCAGAATCATGGATGCTTAGTAATGGGAATAAGTGCCTGGGAATGCACTTTTCCCAAAACCCTCAAAGCTTTTTCATGAATTGCTATTTGCAGACAACACCCTGGAAAGCACTGAGGGACTGCAAATGAACTTAGCCATGTTCTCTAACATATTTGATCATTTGCACCAGATTTCCAGGTGCTATTTGAAAAATTCCATGTCTTCCTCCTACTTTAGTATTTCCAAATTTTTTTTTTTTTTGGTTTATATAAAGTAAATAAATCTGGAGTCCCAGACATGAAAGTGATGACATTTTAACATGAAAAGACAGTGAAGCTAAAACCCATTCCACCAGGAAGAAAGCAAAGAATTTAACACTTGGGAACAAGGTTCACCTGTAATGAACTTGCCACTCTGAAGGAAACATGTGAGTTAGGGCTCCTCCTCCTCCCTTTCCTCCCCATTTTGACCTGGGCAGTAAGGCTGTAGAAAGCCTGTAGGAAGGGCAACAGCTGACAACCATCAGAGCAAAGAGCGAATCACAGAGCCGGAAAAAGCTTTACCACCTACTCCTCAGACAGAGGGCCAATAACTGGACTATACAAAGAAGAGAAGAAAAATAGATCCCTCAAAATAAAGGATCCAATTAAAGATGGAAAATTGAAATGAATAGACAATAACCAGATGAGGAAAAACAAATGGCCAACAAACACATGAAAAAAAAGTTCAACATCTTCAGCCATTAGAGTAATGCGAATCCAAACAACACTGAGACACTATCTTGTTCCAGTGAAAATAACTTAGTATCAAGAATTCAAAAACCAGTACATGCTGGAGAGGATGTCGGGGAAAAGGAATCCTTTTCCACTGATGGTAGGACTGTAAACTGCTACAACCATTATGGAAAGCAGTATGGAAATTCCTCAAAAACTGAAAATGGACCTTCACTTGACTCAGGGATACCTTTTCTGGATATCGTCCCAGAAGAGTTTAAAGCACCATATAACAGAGATACATGCATACCCATGTTTGTAGCAGCACAACTGATAATAGCTACATCACGGAGGATGCCAAAATATTCATCAATAGATCAAAGAAAATTACACACACACACACACACACACACACACACACACACACACACACAAACACACAATGGAGTACTGCTACTCTGTCATAAAGATAGATTTGAGCCAGTTGTAGGAAAATGCATACAACTTTATGCTTAGTGAAGTAAATTGGACTCAGAAGATTAAATATAACATGATCTTTCTAATATGAAAAAATCTAAAGAATAAATAAGTAATAGAGTCAAACAGGTGAGATGTTGGGAGTTAAGGGGGTGAGGGAAGAGGCGGCGGGGCAGGGAAGAGGGAGGGAAAGGGAAGGCCAGCCAGTATGATTGTGCATAGCATTTTCAAGTTTAGCATAACCATCGTGTCTCGCAAATACACACTAACTGGAGGGAACTTGAGCTAGGCAAACCAGACTCTCAGCTCCTCTACCAATAGCGTTCTATCTTTGGGAAATTTTCTTGACTCCTTAAGTCTCTGTTTCTTTATCTGTGAAGAGGAAATAATAATACTTATTATGCAGGGTTGATGTCAAATTTAGAATGACTGCAAAGAAAGATCAAAGAGCAGCCCTGTCTTCAGTAAGCAAATAGAAACGTACAGAGCTCGAGGAAGAAAACCCGAGTGAAGTTTACATGTACAAAATAAGCCTTGACTCATAATAGGAGACATGCACTAAATCACAATAAGGTATTAATATATTTTTCACCCATCATATTGCCCAAGACAGTTTTATGGGATGTGATTTAAAAGTATGAATATTTAAATTTTTAAAAATTTACAATGAAAGACATTTGTATTACTCTCTCCTCAAGATCACCCTCTGCCTTGCTTCAAGCACACTTAGCCCATCCGTCTAGTCACTTTCTAAATGCATATTGTTGTGGCTGGCTCAGTGTTCCGAATCCATCCAAAATGTTTACCTCCCATGGTCACTTCTGACTTTGAGGAAGAGCAAGAAGTCGCACGGTGCCAGGTCTCATAAACAAGGTGGATGATGACACACCATAATGTTTTCACAAGACTGTCCTTAAAGATGATTAACACTTGGCAACTGTGTGCACCATATATGTTTGACCATACATTGTAAAGACACTCAAGAAAGAGTACTTCCAGAATTGCATCAGAGAATAGCAAAATGGTGGATAATTATGTGTGAAGCAAGGGAGAGTATCTTAAGGGGGATTCATGGCGATGTGTCTTTGTCTGTCATAGATTTTTTAAAATTTAAACACATTGTATTTTTTGTATATAATGTTTGATGAAAGCATGAAGGATAAGCACTCTTGCATCGATGGTAGAAACTTGAAGGCACATCACCTGTAGACACCAACTTGGCCATAGCAATAGAAGGTAGCACCTTTATACATTTGAACCAGAAATTCTACTTCTAGTTTATGCTGCAAGTACTACTATATATAGAAAATGAAGCATTGGTTGCCCTAGTGTTTAGAAAAGCAAAATATTAGAAATATCACAGATTCCAGTTACCAATTAAATTAATAATTGTAATACCCTTAATCTATATATTATGCCCCCATTAAAAGAATGGTATATATTCCATTGGAAGATCTCTAACACGTCTATGTCTAAACACATGAATATACATCCATATAGAAAACATATGGAAAGTAACTGTTAAGATTTATGTATTAGGATGAAAAAAAAGTTCCTGGAGATGTGTTAGGGAGGGCACTATATCCGGTTTTTCCCCCTTTAAAATTCAAGTTTTTAATTTTCTAATTTTTTATCTAAAAAGTTTTTCAGATTGGCATTTATTCACAATGGAATACTGTGCATCAATAAAGTCCAACAGCGTAGAGGCTTTTGCAGGCAAATGGAAGAAACTAGAGAACATCATGCTTAGTGAAGTGAGTCAGAAGCAGAAGGTGAAACATCGAATGGTCTCCCTGATATGAGAGACCCAGACCACAACTCCTATGGAACTTAAGATGGAAGACAAAGTGAAAGAGGAGAGTAAGGTGGGGGGTGGGTTGGGGGAGGGACAAAAGGAGAGTGAGAAAGTCCTTGTCACCTTGACAAGATACGTATGTGCACAAAATGCTCAGCTCGATTGTAAACCTTGAATTTTGCACGTATACATATCAATAAAATGTGGGGGAAAAATTCAGATTTAAAAAAATGACCAAAAGAAAAATCAAAGGATTTATCCTTTTCAAATGCTTGTCGTAATGTTAGGAAATTAACTTTAATACAATATCATAAACTATAGGCTTTGCTTAGATTTCTCAAGCTGTCCTATTAATATCCATATTCCATTCCAAGATCAAGTTTTCAGATCATGTTAGTATCTTCAATATAGGATAGTTCCTCAGCTTTTCTTGTCATTCATGACTTTGGGAACCTATCCAGTTATTGTATAGAATCTATTCAATTTAGGTTTGATATTTCCTTCTTTAAAATTGAAGTCACACATCTTTAGTTAAAAAATAGCACTCTGCTTTTCCAGTGCATCATATCAGGAGGCACCTGATGCCATTATGTCTGTGTTGATGATCTTACTTCTGGGCACATGGTTAGCATGGGGTTTCTCTCCTAGAAAGTGATTCCTTTTCTCTATTTTTGGAAATATACGTTGAGCTATGTGATGTTTTTTCAGCATGTTTTTTCCAGCAGCAGCTTTGGCCCCTGTTGATGGTGCTTGCTCACCTCTCTCCGTACCAAGCCTGTTGCCAGTTAGCAAGTTCTGCCTTCATTGACCTCAGTTATGGCTTGAATTCTGCTAGCAGGGGGCACTTTTCCTCCCCCATTTGAAGAGTTTATTTATTAGTGTATCAGAGTAGACTCATTGGGTTTTTTATTTTAATCTATTTGTTATACCTTATTATTGGCATGCATTTTGTTGATTAAAAAAAAGTCGTAAGATACCATCTCACTCCAGAGAGAATGGCTTATATCAACAACTCAAATAGCAGTCAGTGCTGGCGAGGCTGTGGGGAGAAAGGAAACCTCCTGCACTGCTGGTGGGAATGTAAATTCATACAACCACTTTGGAAAGCAGTATGGAGATCTCTTAAAAGACTAGAAATAAATATCCCCTTCGATCCAGTGACACCGCTCCTGGACATATATCCAAAAGAGACCAAATCAACATATAACAGAGATAAATGTATACCTATGTTCATAGCAGCACAACTATACAATAACAAAAATATGGAAGTCACCAAAATACTCATCAACAGACCAGCG
This sequence comes from Ctenodactylus gundi, assembly GCA_004027205.1. Lineage (NCBI taxonomy): Eukaryota > Metazoa > Chordata > Mammalia > Rodentia > Ctenodactylidae > Ctenodactylus > Ctenodactylus gundi. The sequence goes on along the minus strand of PVKB01003296.1, from coordinate 32,706 downwards.
GATACACAAATTGTGGTATTTATACACAATGGAATACTATGCATCAATAAAGTCCAATAGCATGGAGGCTTTTGCAGGCACATGGAAGAATCTAGAGAACATCATGCTTAGTGAAGTGAGTCAGAAGCAGAAGGTGAAACATTGAATGGTCTCTCACAACACCTATGGAACTTAAGACGAAAGACAAAGAGAAAGAGAGGAGTAGGGTGGGGGAGGAGGGAGGGAGGGGTGGGTAGGGGGAGGGACAAAAGGAGAGTGGGAAAGCCCTTGTCACCTTGACATGATATGTATGTACACAAAATGCTCAACTTGATTGTAAACCTTGAATTTTGCACGTACACATATCAATAAAATGTGGGAAACAAGAAGTATTTCACTGTTCATAAAAAAGTTATTCCATATTTGACCAACAGGAGATCTTTGAATTCACTTTCTGGTACTACATTCCAGGCTGATCTTATACTTTTCCTATCAAAGCACTGGCATCTACCATTTCTCCAAAGACCTTTGGTTCTTTCCACAGAAAATAGAGTTTAGAAACCAATGCTTCGTCTCTAAGTGTGCTCATTGGTACAGGTGGGTCACTACTTCGGGTCTCTTAGAGTAGGTAGAACTAAGAATATTGAGTTCATGTGAATCCCAGATTCCTATCAGTGTCTAATTCCAATTCCACAACACAAATTCTGTGCTTTTCATTCTTATTTAAACCCCTTTTTACTACAGTTAGGAAATGGGCTTTTATTATTGTGACTGTTGGGAGAGATTATGTCAACTTGAGGCAATCAGCAACTACACCTGGATTAGGATTTGAAAATCACACCTGGATTGGGAATTGAGAACCAGCCTGGATTAGAGAGCCAGTGATTTGTGGACCAGCGCATGAGAGAAAAGCACACACTTGGATGCGGGAGGCCCAACTGGAACTCAAATGGTACAAAAGGAAGGAAGAAGGATTGTTACAGCGCCTTCCTCTGGGAAAGCTCTCGCCTTGGCAATTGTCTACGGACACTGACTTGCTACACGCTGCAGATCTTCGTCGCAGATTAGCTCCTATCTCAACTTGCGCCTGTCTGCCCATTGCTGATCTTCAGTCACCCATCTTCAGGCTCCAGTCTTCGCCATTGTTCTTCGAACAACCAAGATCGGCAGCAGACTCTCACCGGCTGTCCTGCAGTCCTGGATGGGAGTCCTATTTCGCAGCTGAGCAGCCATCAGACACTCCAGCTCTCACACGCGCAGACTGCCATCTTGGACTATCTCTATCCTCAGATTTGCAAGCCTTCCTAATCCTTTTTGTTACAAATTCTATAAATTCTGCCTTTTGAAAGAACCCAAAGTTATACAATTACTCATGTAATAGTACTCACTTGCTCAACCCCAAAATATCCAAAATAGCCTTAGAATTGTTAATATCTGTAGAAAGTACAATTAAAAGCTAGAATATATACTGTTTGTATTCAGTTCTTTGTTTCCTTTAGCATTAGAGAATATAATCAAAATAGTATCACAACAATCACGTATGTTCCCTTCTTCCTAACTTCCTCCACTGTGTGATTATGCTGTTTGTGATTCAGTCAGGTTCATTTGTTGTTTGTGCTTCATTTTAGGTTTCCTCTGAATACTTTTTATTATATTTTCATTTAAGTTTTTGCTGATATTTTCCTTTTTAATATATGAAACATTAGTTCTGAAAGCCAGAATTTTACAGAAAAGTATCCTCAAATTATAGCCTACCCAAGCCTCACACTGTACTCTCCTCCCTCATGTTTATCTAATCTTCCTGTGTGATAAGTCTTAGTTCCAGATACATTCTCCCTGTATTTATTTTTACATAGCTGAGCAAATACACATGCGCATTGTTGTTCCTCCATTCTTGCATGAGAGACATCGCACTCAGTGTGGGCGACTTTGCACTTTCCTTTTTCCCCTTGACAATATGGTTTTTTTTTTTTTTTGGGGGGGGGTGGTCTATTTTTTTGTGGTCTTCTTTTTTAGATTTGGAACCAGGGATTGAACCCAGGGCCTGGCACATGCCAGGCAGGCGCTGCACCACTGAACTACACCCTCGCCCCAGACAATGCATTCCTGACCCATCTCTGCATCAGGTCACTGTCACCACCTTCATCTAGTTACGCTGCTCGGTTTTACTCCATTATACGAATCTTTCTTCGTGCGTGCCATTAATGTATGAGCACTTAGCTAATCGTCCACATTTTGCATTTTAAAACAGAAGTGAGATCAACAATGTTGTACAAATGTATTTTTCTGCTCTTGGGAACATTTCTTCAGGGCATATCCCTATATCTTCATTGCTGTGACTCAGTACTTGACATCCACAAAATTGGAGGGGGAAAGATGTATTTTAGCTCACAGTTTCAGGACACAGTCCACTCGGGGTGGCCGGCAACAGTGGAAGCACATGGCAGAGGCAGAGGTGGAGGCAGCTCCTCACAGCATTACAAACAGGAAGCTGAATTCTGCCAAGTCCCAAGCACCTGCCCCTTCCAGCCTGGCTCTACCTCCCGACATTACACAGTATCCATAGGTACAAGAGGCTTTGGGGGATGCTCCAGATCCAAACCACAACCTCCCAGAAATGAGATGTGTGGGTCAGAAATGAGTGCATATGTGGTTCTGTTTGGTCTCCCCAAGTTCTCCTCCAGGCAGGTTCAAAATTATGCTATCACAATATGTGAGATTTCTGTTTCCTGGAGTCTCACCAAGAAATTTTGTTGTCCTGCTTTTAGAATCTTTACTGATTTGATGGATAAGAAATGTTATCTCATTGTTAAGATGGTGTAAGTTACAATTCTCTAGTAATGAGTTTAAACATATTATTTAAAGGCTACTTATACATATTTTTGAATTATATCTTTTTGGTTTTTTCCTCTTTAATCAGGGTTTGGGTTCATTATTAATTAGTGCCTAAGAGTTTTTCAAGAAGGCTGTACATGGTGGCGCACATCTGGAATCCCAGGAGGATTGCTACTTTGAGCCAAGACCAGGAAAGTTAGCAACTTAAGACACCCTGTGTCAAAAACAAAATTTTTTAAAAGGCTAGGGGTGTATCTTGGTGTAAAGGCCTGGGATTCAATCCCTAGTGTGCAAAGAAAGGGAAAAGAGATAAAAATTTTTAAATATTAGAGATATTAATCCTTTTTCTATGATATTTTTTACATATTGTGTCTTTTGAACTTAATACTGAAGTGTATATATCACTTATTTTACAAAATAACTGAATAGGAACACATTTTGTAGGTATTGAAAGAAGAAAAAATAAGGTAGGTTGCAGGTTGATAGAATGTTACTTCAGCTCTTAGCAGCACCCATCCCTCTCGATCCTCAGAGATCCTGCCTGCCCTTTCTCTTAGGAAACTTCCAATTTCAGCAGCAAGCCCATGCCAACTCAGAGGCTCTGCTGAAAGGCCAGGTCTAAGCGACGTAGGATCCACTCAGCATCCCGCTGTGTCCTTGTATGTTCGGTGTGTGTGCCGTGCAGGGTCACTGGTACTGGGAAATAAATAGAGACTTGCATACACAATTTATTTTCCCTCCTCGTGGCTTCCCCGTGCTCTAGCAAAAATTGCAAGAATGATGTCCCCAGAGGCATAACAGATGTCCCCTTCTAAATATAACCACAGAGACCTAAAAATAAACAGTGTTAAAGGTGAGTGTGGCGGGTTCTTAAAATGCCAGGACACCAAGAGCATAAACTTCTCTCTCAAGGAGCCAGGAAAGAACAAGAACAGGTGGCTGCTTCTAACTGGGCATCTGCAAATGAGAAGAGAAACTCTCTGAGGGTGACCAAGGAGCTGGAATACACTGATTTTTTTTTAAGTTGAACTGAAGGCCAGATTGAGCAATAGTTTCTCTAGGGCTTGGTTCCTGTATATCAGGTCCATAAATGCATGTAGTCCATTGGCATGGAATTAATCTTGCTGAGCCCACCCAGGCAAACCAGGGCAAAGAGAATGTGGAGCTGAGTATCCTCAGCACCAGGTGATCAATCAGGTATTAGAACAGCATAGAGTTCATGGAGTCATAGCCAAGGAAGAGAGAAGCATGCCTGGCCCTGGGTACTATTAATTATCTGTTCGGGTAAATGGATAAAAAGTTGTCTTACACTGCCTTGCATGGTTAGCAAGGATCTGAAGGCTGATGTGAGTCCTCTGGTTGTTGCAGAAAGACAAGGCAGAGTGCAGACTGCTGAACAGATACAGATGTGACCAAGGATGGCAGCTGCCAACTTCACGAATTGGAGCAGGTGACAACAGCAGCAGGTAATCAAGCTTAGATCTGATGTAGGCAAACCTTGATTTAAAAGGCCCACACCTTTAAACAAAGTCAGTCCCTGCTGATACCCGTTTCAACTGCCAAGAGAGAAATAAAACATCTGGAAAGTATGCAATACCCTGGAGACCCAAGTTATATAGGCAAGGGCTGGGCAGAGGTACTGGTACTGTCCAGTGTGAAGAATGGGGCTATGATACTTATCTCAGTGTTACTGTAAGATGTGTCTTCTCCCGGCCCTCCCAGACACCACCCTTTCCAGCAAATGGATCCTATAGCGCCAACCACATACTTTCTCTCATCAGACCATATTTTCATATCCATCCACGCCTTTGTTTTCGCCTTTACTACCGCTCATTCATTCATTCATTTCTTCATCTAAGAACAACTATTTTTGTTTGTTTAATAACTAGGAGTGATTTTTGTTTGGCCAATTTATGACCTGGGCATCAGATGAGGAGCTGAGGACACTGTGATCACATGTCTGTGCACAGAACTGGTCCCTGCACACAGTAAGGAAATAGGAGTAAATATTTGCTTACACACTGTGGTAAACGCTGAGAAAGAAAGTGATGCTGCTGTGGGGAAAAATAGCAGATGGGACCGCCTGGAGAGCGTGTGGTTAGGGGAGGTCTCTCCGCTTCCTACTCGGTGGAGCATTTCCTGAACAGCCCACACACCCGATCCATGAATCAATTTTTTCTGGGTTCCAAACTCATAGCTTCTATTTTTTGACCTGACACCTCTCGTTTGCACATAGTTGTTTATATCCAAGGGTGTGCACACAAACTGTTAGTTCTCTTGATGCAGAGAGGATAAAGGGAAAAGCACATGGAGTTTGCAGCCTGAATGTGTATCCCAGTATTCCTTGGGGTACTTGACAAAGTGTCTAATCTCATGAGTTTATAATAGTCTGGGTTCCTGAAAGTGAACGTGAGACAGGAAGGTTTATGTGCAAGTAATTTCTTTGGGAAGAGATGCCAAGGAGTAGGAGTGAGAGGCAGGAAGCAGAACAGGGAAGAAGAAAGAACCAGCATGAACTGGCCACCACCACGGGCAAAGGGCCACTGCACCTTAGAAAGGGGTCTCAGGTGACAGGGAAGCATTTGTCTGTCGATCTTCTGCCACTGGTTAAAGAACTCTGCATGAGCACACGCTCTTCTTCATATTTAAGTTGTGCAAGTACCAGCTTCTGGTGGATGCCACAGCCCCATAAGTTGTATCGGAAACATCCCAGGGCAGGGAACAGTCGTGTGGACCCACAGACAGTCACTGTTCATTCTGCACAAGGGATGCTGGGCAAGTCTGCATGGGACAATGCATTGTACATTGACCAGAGTAGGCAGTAGGGTCAGAGGGCTCGAAACTGAGGTGTCTTGAGTCCTTGTCTACAAACTAGGGACAATAACAATAATCTCTGCCTCTTAGGTTTATGAAAGTTAAATGAGATACTCTATATGAAAATGTCCTATAAATATGGTTTGCGATAGCTATTAAAATCACCTTTCATTTGTACAGCTATAAAAGTGCCCAGGACATAACTGAAGAAAAGCATAAATGTGGGTGAGATGGACCAGCAGAGTGAGGGAGCAAATCTGGGGCATCCCAAGCACTTACCAGATGCTCCTCCAACGGAAGGTTGAACAAATACCTTTGGCTCCATCCGGGTCTCTCCACACTCGCTTAGATTGAAGGGAAGTAAATGGCGGAAGAAAGGAGATTTTTAAATAGCTTACTTGAAGACTTCATTGAGGCTCTAAGTTAGGGGAAGATTTGTTGTCCATAGAATGTATCTTCTTAATGGGGTTCACTTCCTCTGACTTTTTCTAGTGTCTCATAACACACTCAAACAGAAGTTAGAGGAGAAATCATTCAGAGTGTTCTCTCTGTCTTTGAAGTTTAACAAAGGAAAGCAGAGCGAGGCCAATTGCATTCTGTTGGAAATCAGAAAGTAGCCATTGTGGGTTGACATCGTCAGCCGTCACCAGTGATCAGGGATTAGTTGGATTCGAGTTGGGAAGTGCCACTCCAAGAAGGCTTTATTTTATTACTTATTTACAGATCCTGTGGTGGACAGAGTCGCCCGTGCACCACGTGGGGGGATTCAAGGGATGGTGACAATGACAGATGAGAAAATTAACTGTGAGAAAACGGTGCTATATGTGCTATCAAGAGCAGCGCACCAGGAGGTTCCTGGAGTGTGGGAAATGCATAAAAACAAAGAAACCTGAGTCCGCCTGCAGAGGAAGAAAGAGGAGGGCCAGGACTGTTTTCCAAAAAGAAGGGATGCTTCCCCCAGGCTCAGTGGCTGAGTGGACACTGTTTCTGTAACATAGGGTGCCAGGGCACTGCATGCAGAAAGAACAGCTAAGGTACAGTTCCAGAGGTGGCAGGGAGCAGAGCTTGAGCTCTGGAGGCACTGAGGGTTGGTATTAGTGAGCTGTGTGTGGAGGAGTGTGTAGGAGTATGGGGAGAGACAAAGCTGGTTGGACCACAGAGAGAGTGCTGGTGTCAGGTGAACATATCTGAACTTGTGTAAGGGAAAGAGCAAGCCACAGGATGCTAAGCAGTGGGGTGATGTGACCTCAATAATGATCTTTATTTAGAAGGAAATGTCTGGCCAGGCTGTGTAGCTGACCCAACAGGACCAACTAGTTTGATTTGGAAACAGCAGTTGTGGTCGTTCCAGAGAGATAATCGTGCTCCACAGCAGGGGTGGAGTGGGGTGGTAGGTGTCCCAAGGGAAGTCAGTGTGCTGGTGACTATTTGAATGTGGAAGGTGAGGAAGAAGTTCCTTCCAAGATGGGGTTCCAAATTTCAGCCTCAGGGAACCAGGTGCATGGCTGTGACTTTGGCTGAAGAAGAGAAGAGGTTCACGGAGAAAATAGTCAAATTGGGAGAAGAGAGATATTTGGTGGAGCTATCTGCTGGGAATGTTTGGGGTTTTTTCTCTATTACCTTGGGATGTGACATCCTCTTATAATGTTCTCATGCATGAAGATGGCTATATCCCTCAGGGTTCTCAGGCCTGTCACATGTGATTGTGCAGGTATTGCCCTGCAGAAGGCCACCTGGCCAAGGGGCGTGAACGAGACTACTGGGCTCCCCTACTTAGAGGAGCCTTCCCCAGACTGCATCTGGAGTCAGGGGCACTTCTGCCAGATGTTTTCTATTGGCCTTTCCGGTATTCTTTACTCGTTGCCCTCCACTATGCCTCTGACTAAGAACTGGGCCCCTTGCCTTTTAGCTGCTGGATGGGTTACACCAATAGAAGGCATTGGCAGGAAGTGGAAGCGGAAGAGGGCTTGGGTCCCTTGGCTCACTCTCCGCTGGGTGGCAAAAAATTGGCTACTTTACTGAAGGTCCCAGCTTCATAGCAATAGTTCCTGTTGAGTCCTGAGGACAGAGCTATCCTACCTTGTTCCTCAGGTGGAGGGTGAAGTGTTCCTCTTGTTGCTGTCTCTATGATACTGTACTCTCCTTGTGGGTTTCCCTGAACACTGCCCACACATCTGTAAGTGGTGTGTTCTCTTTACACTGTCCACAATTATCCAGTGTGAATGTATTATCTGTTTCCTGCCAGGGCCAGGACTGATGTCCAACATCTTTTTTGACTAAACCAAAACCTCATTTCCTTCACTTAACCAAGTACCTGTGAAGCTGTGACAGCCAAGGGGATCCCTCTCTCTATTCTAGTGAAGGTGACATGTTCACGAGGGAACTCTGTGGGCTCTGGAATTCAGGCAGCCTTGATCCATCCATAAAGTGCAGACTGGCTTTTCAGTGGGATCCAAAGGTAGGGCTGGAAGGGAAGAGGAAGGGAAGTGGGGAAGAGGACGATGCCAGAGCCGCAGACCCCGGGGAGCACCCGCGTGAATGATCAGTATCAACTTGCAACCGTCAAGCCTTCCGTGGGAATTGAGTAGTGATGCGGGAAGTCTGAGTTGGAGTGCAGCAACAGATGCCAACCCCTACTTCACCAGAATAGATTAGGTTGCAGTTTGCTATTTCCCCTCATGTTCTGACCGTATAAAACTCCTAACTTTTCTTAACACTGGAATCAAGTGCTACAGAATAGCTTCCTTAACTCCTCAGTTTAACATGATATTCCCAAGCCATTGATCTCTGCTCCCCTGGGCTATAGAGGTAGAGAAATGATCATTTTAAAATATGAGTATCTGCATGTTGAGACCCAGTTTGCTAATTTTTCCCATTATTCTAAGCCTTGATCACCGTTATCTGGCCACCCTAAAGCACGAGGGATGTGGCATGTGAGGGATGGCAGCACATGGTCTGAGGCAAAACCAAAAGCAAACTGCAGGTGGAGAAAGATGAGTTGGGTCCTGCGGCCAAACTGAAGCCGGTGGAGGCCAGAGGAGTCAGGAGGCCTCCATGGACCCACTGAAGACCATATGCACTTCACATGCTCACACCCACAGTCCCACTGGTGCAGACGGCCACCCTGGCCACCTGGGTGCTTCTGAATGTTTACCCCAGCTGCAGGCAAGGAAGCTTTACATGTTAGCAAATGTAAAGCAGAGGCCAAGGGAGAGAAGGAACCTATAAGCCTGGAGCGCCACGTCAAGGAGACCCCTGGGCTCCCCACCAAGTACGAGGGTGTGCTTTTCCCCCAGCCTACTCCAGGTTTGGATGTGTACAGATGGGCTATACCCCAGGATTAAGAGAGGCTGTGGCATTTCAGATTTACTCCTTGAATATCTAAGATCTTTGTTACAGAAAGTTACATAGCTTCCAAGTGAATTTTTTCATAAGAAACTATGACAAAAAATTGTTACAGTTTGATATTCTACAGAAACTCCAGGTCTTAAGGTTATTTCTTAAAGTGGAATGACAAATGAAAGAGGGTAAGAAGCGGCAATGTCCTTGCTACTGTTTGTGTGCCTTCCCCAGGAGATCCCTCATTTCCCTAGGGCCAGCGGTGAGCAGGGCCCCTTACTCATCCCACGACACCTTAGCCCTCTCACCTGCTCACGTTTGTCTCTACCTACCTATCGATATGTACGCCTGAGGGATGGGGTCTCCCCAGAGTTCTTTCTCTGCTTCCTACCCTCCCTGATTAAATGAGGGTGAAGAGTGCAACTTGCGTTAATACCATCTTTCTAAAATCTCTTCTTCTTTTCATTTACCTTTCTCTCTTCCTTGTTTCTTTTCCTTCTATCCTTTTAATTCAGAAACTCCTCTAATTGTTTCCTTGTAACTTTGGACTTAAGGTCTGAACAGGAGATCCGGATGCCTCCTTTTTCCTCCCCATTAGGATATAGATTGAAGTCTGAGAGTGCGTGAATGCTTTAGGGGTGGGCCTGCCATGGGTCTTATATGCCAGTAATGGAGCCTCCTCAGAAGGACTCACAGGAAGAGCAAGTAGAAGCCACTGGGTTTGACTGTGATGGCTCAGGAGCAGAGTGGAGGGCAGGCCATTGGGATTTGAGAAATGGCACCAGGTCCTACACTTTAATGTCTTCCAGTCTAGCCCCAGAGACATGGGCCTGAGTCCTGAGGTGAGGTTGTTGGAATTAACAAGTATAAACAGAAAGGGTACGGAAAGGGGCAAGCAACAGCATCGTCAGTCAGCCAGTCCCAGAGCCCAGGCCAGCATCAGTGCCCTTGGCCGTGGGCAAGTGCTGCTTCAGCATAGACAGTGCTGGGCATGAACAGGAGGTGAGGCCCTCAAAAGGCCACTTGCTGTTAGTCATGATGGAGACCTTAGTCCAGAAGCAGAAAAGGCAAGGAAGAAAGTAGCGGATGCCACATTTAGCAGCAGGACAATGTCAGTAAGATGATCCCTGGAGCATCCCGGACTTCACAGGATAAAGGTGATGTGAGGATCTCTGTGGTTAGACAGCCACACAGCAGATCTGACTAAATCCCGAAAACACTGCTTTGTGTTTCTCACTAAGCTCCTTCCTCATGGCAGGCAGCTGGATTTGAGGGCCACAGGTTGTTATACATACCTTAAATCCAAAGTAATTCCAAAAGGAATTTGAAGAAGATTTGCATGAAAGCCTCTGTAATGAAAGAGCCAATTTGGAAAAAAAAAAAAAAAAGATAAAGGGAAGGAAGGTAAAGAGTCATAGTCAAGAAACAAAGATGGGAAAAAAGGGAAGGACAGGGGTGCCGTGGGAGAAAACCTGGCTGAGCAGATGTTCTCGGAGGCTGTTCTGGTTGCTAAGAATGCAGCCTGTGCCTAGTCAAGAGCAGAGCAAAAGTGAAATTCTCTAATTCCACTGGAGATGCCATTTTGTTTTCTAAATGGATCCCTGTGCCCAAACAGAAAGGGTCTACAGTTCCTTGTGGTCGAAGAGCTGCAGGAGCCACCAGAGTTAACCTGAATACATTGTTGGAAGATTCTACTTAGTAGTTCCTGTCCCCAGTGCGATAAGCAACCCCAAAATGCAGCAGGCCAGATGACTATCAGGGCAAATAACCAAGACAGAAGTATCCCGTATGCATGGCTGTGCTGTGCCTGTCCTTCTTGTGTCGTCTACTGGGGTGCAGGCAGCAGAAAGGGCAGGTGCAAGGATCTCCAGTCTCTAAGTGAGGAAACCATGAATGAGAATGACTGTGATCATGCAAGCCACACATAGCTACAAGGCCGGTTCTGGAATGGAAGTCTCTGGTTCTAACTCATAGATTCATGGCTCTTGCCTGACCTCAGGTCTGGAATGATAACTCACCCTGGCATGTTTTATAGGCACCAGAAGATGTGTATATTAGATCTACATGACATGCCAACAGTCACCATACATCTAACAAACATTAAAAATATCAAATCAAATATATCATAAAATTTGTTTGCTCGGGTTTAATTAGTCATTATATTTGAAGTAAAATTAATACTATGAGAAAAATAAATATGGAAGCAATAATTCAGTGTGTAGGTGTCCCAAAAGTTACCATAAAAAATGAACAGATTCTTGAGATACCCTGATTTTACTGGGAAGCAAACTGAGGCTCAGACAAAACAGGTCATCTACCCAAGGTGACTCAGGCAGTCAAAAAGAACTAGTACTTGAAACCCATGTCTGTGAGGACACAAAACGTCATGTCCACTGTAACTCATGCATGTCTATATATATATGTTGGTATGTTGACGTACGCAGCACCTGGGAGGTTCAGATTCTCTTCAAACTGCTTTACAAAGATTAATTAATTTGGTATAACAAGACTAGGAAATAAGTTCTGTGTTATTCCCAGTTGGATGAGGGACATGCAGGCTGTGCTCACACATCTGGCAGTAGAACCAGCCACTTGGCGAAGAACCCACTCTTGTCTTCATTCCTCTATGGCCAGAAGGGCGTGAAGCCAGCAGTCACCCTATCAGGCTCTACCAGTGCTCTTTTGAGTCATGTGAATTTATTAACTTGCTCAGTTCATGCGACCAAGGAGCCTAGATATGGAAGGGCTCTGAAGGTCACATAGCACAGTGACTTAAAGTGCAAACATGAGCTCTGGAGCCAGTCCCTGTCATTTACTAATTGTTAGGGAAGTCATTCAACTTCTTCTTGTCTGTTTTCTCATCTGTGAAGAAGGAGTCACAATTGTTTCTATTTCTTAAGTGTGTGGTAAAGATTAAGTTTTGTATAGAGTGCTCAGTATGGTATCTTGCAAGGAGAAAATGCAGAGGATTTTGTTTTCTAAGGCAGAGCGGCTGTGCTGACAGCACAGGGATGTGTGAATGTCCTTGTGAAATTCTGTAGCTTGATCCCAAGGGTCAGCCTCTACATGGTACCCACAGAATCACCGCTAGCTTGGTACTAGCTGCTTGTCACTCGGTGGATCAGGCCTTGTCCAGGCACTGGCCGGCCATTTCTATTTTAACCGTAGAGGTGGTTGGCTCTAACCCAAGAAATAAGTCATAAGGAGGGAAGCATTAACTAAGAGGCTGCAGGATGCCAGCGGTCACTTGTCCTCTCAGGATTAGAGAGCTCATCTCGACATACATCTAATACTCAGACATCTTCAAACAGCACCTCAGCTCCCTGGAAATTCCCAACAGTTATGGTCTTTCCACCGTGGTGAGGAATGAATGGTTCTGTAGCTCCAGGATGACTGGGTGGCCTCATGCAGGGGCCTTTGTTGGCCACCTGAAGACAGAAGGCCTGAGGAGAGGGAAGCTGCAAGCTATGGATAGATGTCGCAGGTGGTGACCTTGCCTGGTGCCTGTTCTTCTGTCCTCCCCGCTCAGCTTGGCAGGCAGGGCCTCTGGCTCCACTTAGGAAACGCTGAGGCCTGAGCCGGGCAGGCGGCGGGGCTCCCTTGGGCTTCTCAGGACAGACAAAATGGAATCCGCCTGGTGTGATCAGCACGTGCAGCCAGAGCTGTGTCCCTACACGCTGGGTGCTCAGCCCCAGGAGAAGAGGACGCTGCTTTGGGAAGGAACACACACGGAGAAGGGGGACCGTGTGGAGCTGGAGCACCGTGCTGAAGGAGCCCAGGTGTCACCTTGTCCTCTCCATCCCCGTGGCCCTCTTTGCCGTGTGCTGCCTCTGTGCTGCACGTGCTGAACTTTGACAAATGTTACCTGCTTTGTCCATAGATGTTCTTGTCCCCATCTTAGAGTTAAAAGACCTGTGACACAGAGACGCCGAGTAAATTGCTCAGGATAGCAGAGCAGGAAACAGTTCTCAAAGGGTGGCTAGAGAGGAGGGAGAGCTGTCACATGTAGGGGTTTGTCACTTTTATCATTATCCTAGTGGTAAGGGGAGCCATGAAAGGACTTCACCACAGGGCAGCAAAGTCAGACTTCGCTTGGCAAAGGACTCACTGGCTGGTGAGTGGAGAATGAACTCCACAAAGGGAGATGAGGTGAGTTCTGTGCGAGACACAGAAAGCCAGGAAAGAGGAGAGGGCGCAGATGCAGCAGGGTGAGTGGATTCTGAGTGTGTGAGGGCTGCCTGCGTTGGAAGGGGCTCTAGCAATGGGTGCTTCTCTTTTTCATCACATTTTCTAGAGGAAATTCATCCCAAATCAGCACAGCCAAGTCTAATGAAGGCTCAAGTCTACACTGTCCAAAGAGCAAATTTTATAGCTCCCCAAAACTCATGAAGAAAGGCTTGCTGCTTTATTTGTAGACGCTAAAATACACACATAGTCCAGAGAGTGACTACTAAGACTATGGCACAACTTGATGTGCTTGGAAAGGAATTGGGCCTACAGTTCTGAAGGACGCATCTTCTCTTCCCTCACCCAGCATCCGTACAGCGGAGCGACTGGAGCCTTGACCACAGAGGCCATAAATCTTACGAAGGCCAATGCCAACTCCGCCAGGAAGGTCTGTGCCTTGGATCCCTTCTATTCCCAGCATTTAATGTAATCTACATCAAGTAAGTTGAACTGGCAATAAAATAGATTTATGAGGAAAGAACAAGACAGTTAAATGGACAGCTTGGCTGAGGGTCCATCAAGGGGGCCGCCTGACAGGCAGCTAGTACCACGCGTTGAGGTACACCCCCCATTCCACCCCGCACACACACATTTTCTTGGAGAATGAAGAGAGAAGCGCACCAGGTCTGAGCCGAGCCAGCCCCAACAACGTGGAGATTTCCCGTTGCGTAGCCGGAAGAACCCAGATAGAGCTCTGGGTGTGACTATGGGCGCCTTACGTCTGAAGCCTGGGAATTTAGAAGACAGTGATTCTCCTATATTTTCACAGAAAAGTTAGACCCCAGCTGGGGACTCTTGGTTGCTCTCCTTGGTTGAGTGGATGAATGAATAAAGCCGTTTGATCTCAGTTGAACGCCTGATTCATCCACGTACATTCCTGCCTCAGGAACATTCCTCTGTCCCTCACTTGGAAGTCTGTTCTCTCAGGTGTTCAAATCACTGAGCTCCTGAACTACTGGACCAGGAACTCTCTGCTACATCACTTGAGTTCATTTTCCCCAAAGCATTTGTCATCATTAGAAATACTCCTTTTTAATTTTCTTTTTTACTTACCTATCATCAGTCTCCTGTTTCCAGGAGCAGAGACTTTGCTGTTTGTGAAAGGCCATGTCCCAGAGCCTGCCAGGCACTCTGTTACGGAGCTACAAGCTGGTACTCAGGAAATTGAAATATAAATATGACACAAAAGTCAACAGCTGGGAGATAGGAAATTCAGGGAAATAGTTCATTCAACATTTATGGCAGAAACCAAATAATTAGACTGATTTTTGGGCACTTAGTTATCTTAGAATTTCTCTGGAGTATAAGTATATATAAAACAAATGTGAGAAACAATATATTAATACCAATGAGCAATTTATGCATATAAATTTGCTGACAAGCTGCATCAGAATATCAGATATTGCACGCAAATCTGATATAAATGTTCGACCAAACCTCAAATAAATCAACTAATCATTTGTTAATTCGTATTTAGTAATATATACTCCTGCTTCTCCCTGGTATTCCTAAGTTTCCAACCACTTTGAAGTTTGCAGCCACCAAAATAATTTAAATGCAGCATTTCTCCAGGGCACAGGCATTGTGAGAGATCAGGATTATAGCTGAGATTCAGGCCCAGCATCCTAGGAAAGCAAACCGCGGCAGAAGTATGCTGATTCGTCACACCCCAGGACTAAACCCCACAACCAACATCATGGTGAAGAGATTAGACCCGCGGTCCCCTTAGGTCCTCCTCCTCCTGTGCTCCCAGCTCCTGCCGCAGAAACAGCCCTAGAGATGAAGACACTCCAGAGATCTGAAGCTCTGGGTTATCAGAGCAGTGTGCGCTGACCTCATCTGAATTATCCTCAGCAGAGGTCCAAGTGCATGCGATGCTCATTAAACACTGTTTGATCCCGGTGCCGAGACACCTGGCAGGTGTGTTGTGTCAGTTGGACTGTAGCGCAGCCAAGAACAATGAGGCCTGTTGACTCGTGAGAACCTTGGCAGAACTGTTGGCTCAGCAGCCCCTCACTCTTCAGCCTGTGCACCTGGATCAGGGTCTGTGTTATTTTGCATGAAGTACACCTGTGTAGGCTGTCGGCCTAGCATTTCAATAGGTTAGTGTCTGTGAGTTCTAACTTTATTAGCCATTTGTTCTTATCCTGAGGCAAATCGGAATAAAACTGAAAATCAAACAGAAACCTGTGGCTATGTCAGCCTCCTATCCCCCCCTGCTGCCAGCCTTTGGACAAGATGTGAGAGTGGGAAGGGAGAAGAGTGTGTCTTTGTGCCTATGCTAAGCACGCAAGGAATTTCTTGAGAATAGCCGATGGTCTAGACAAGAGAGGACCACGCCAGGAATCCATGCCACGTGGGAGCAGACGTCATCTGCAGAGCTATCGCACCTTTGGGTGTCTATTCCAAGCCCCCAACTCCCCACTGAATGTGACTCTAAAGTGGAGCAGTGATGATCACAGCCGCCTGATTCTCCACCAAAGCTGGGTCTGGGCTTCTCTATTCCCCCATCTTCTCTGGTCTTTGAGTTTACATACTATTAAGGGTCATTTTTCTGAATATACTTTAAATTACTCTCAAGATGTCCGTGCCAGCTGGTGATACAAGAGGATTAACTTGTTTCGTTTATTCACATAAATGTATGGATGAATGCAACTAGATTTCTACTTTATAATCTTCCCAAAAAGCAATTGCTCTGTGTATGTGGAGTTTAACTATTACGGACAGGTACAATTAGTTAATGTGGATTTCAGCTCACAAAGATCTCTTCCAACCACATTTGATGGCTTTAAGACTGAGGCTGGAATCAAGGATTATTAGTTAGTGGTTGTGAGTGTGTGGATTCAATGAAGGCACAAACTACCAGAAGTTTCTTTAAAGCAGAGGTGGGAAACATCTGGCTGGCAAGCTCAATATGACCCATGAAGTCATTTGGTCCAGCCCAGCGAAGCCCTCACCAAAGAGCAGCAGTTTCAGCCATCACATTAGAGATGAGTTCATTAAATGTTTTGTTAAATGTAGGCTAATTTTTAAGTAGATGATTGTGTATGGCCTGCATATGATGTCATAAATATCTAAATGACCCTTGGCAGAAAAAAAGGTTCCTTGCCCCTACTTTAATGTAACTGGTAGAGAGCCTAGCTTCTAGAAAGTGTCAATTGGATTTTTCAGGCAGACCTTCCTGCAGATAAAATATGTAAAATCTGCATAAAATATTAAAAATTATTTGAAAGTGTTAGAAAGTGACCAAAAGAAGAAATAAATCAGAGGAAATTTACTTTTGAAGGATAAGTGCAATGGATAAAAATAGAAGATTTATAGCAATTTTTTTGGTCTGAAGGCAAAACTCAGTTCCCACAATTCTAGTGCAAAATACCACACTCTGACTGGCTTGAGGTAACAGAGAAAGGTATTTGTGGCTGAGACGATGCTGGGGTGGGAGGGACAGAAATGCTAAGAGCCATGAACCACGGCAATAGAGAAACCCGAAAGCTGAGTTGAAAACTGACCAAATCCCTGGGGAAGTGGCTCCCAGGCTTTTTGACATCGAGGGATTGTGTGGGCATCGATAGACCTTTCTCCTAAGGATGAGAGGTTGGGGTAGAGGACGTAATGCAATTGAGGTTTGATTTGGGGAGGATAGCTTTGAAACAGTGAGCAGCAGAAGGAGAGGAGCGGGGTGCGAGGCTCCACCTCCAGTCAGATCAGCAGCGGCATTAGAACCTAATAGGAGCGCACCGACAGGAGGCGGAGCTTCATTTGTCACGCACTTCCTGCTCATACCCCAGGGAAGGAGCAAGTCTTTCCAAGGCCATGGATGGTACAGCTCTCCGACTGAGGCTTAAGGACTCAGTGACTGCTAAACTACACAGGAACAGGGAAAATTCCAGTGATTCCATTAAAAAAAAAAAAAAGGCAAGCATGACGCAAAAAAAAAAAAAGAGTTTATGCTTGAAAGACAAAACTACATGGGGCATATTTGTGAGTTTGCTGTTTTTATTTCATTATGATTTTGTTGCTTGTTTGAACCCTTTCCACAACATAATTCTAGTATCCAAAGTACAGCTTAGGGTAGACAGAACAGCTGGAAGTTGTGAAATATGAGTATAAACCTTGCCCAAAACTTTTACCTTGCCCAAAAGCCCTGCCCAAAACTTTGACGTCGCCGGGTTGAGAACAGATCCCCAGACATCGGGCTGACATCAGTGGCTGGAAACTGAAAGACCTGAATGGAGACATTAGCTGATAGATTTCAAACAAGCTATTTCAAATGCATTTTAAAAATAAAAGCATAATCTCAATGAGTAAATAAAAATTTAACGTAGATGTGGAAACTGTAAAAATAAATAAAAATACACACTTGAAAATAAAAGAAAATTGATCAGATAATATCAATAGATCATAACAAGAAAACAAAATTGGTGAACTTTAAAATAGAGTGATAAAAATTATCCAATCTAAATAACAAAGGGTAAAAAGAAGGAAAATCAGACGCTTGTAGGCCAATGTCACATGGCTCAACACAGGTAAAGCTGGGGACTGAGAAGGGACATGAGAGCAGGCAGGGGACGACAAAGACATTTAAACTTCCGGGCCTGTGGACCCCCTCCCTGCTAAACCCACCAATGTGCACATAATTTAGGCTGAGCCAGCGAATAAGAATGCATAGTCACTGGGAAATGTAAATCACTTTGGTCTTCTGCATGAGTCGCACCATTTTTGGGCTGACATTGGTGAACATTTTGAGAGCAGTTGATCTGCAGCTTCTTAGTCGTGTACTGCCACTCAAGGGATCCTGAACCTGTTGCCAGCTTTTGCTCTGTCTCATAACCATGTTCACCAATGAGAATGCAAATTCACCAGCTGCCCAGCTTAACAGATTCAAGAACAAGAGAAAAGACAGTAGAGAAATGAAGTGCTGAATAGAAGCTAACATGAAGCCGAGTTAAGTTAAGAAGGATGATCAGATGCTTAAGAGGAGAAATGTAAGCTTGTTACCTGATGTTTTAACAGGTACAAAGAGTGCAAGAGGTATGGGGCCATAGAGGCTTCCACTCAGATTCCACTCAGGAATCTGGAATTTTCAGGGCTGCCAGAAACACGGATCATCCACTGAGGAAGGCTGCAGGATGTGAACAGAGCCAGTCCAAAGGAGAAACTGTAGAGTTCACAGCCATAGGCAATGTTATATGGGTGGGGCCACCCAAGCTCTTTGGGGCTCATATCTTGCCAATTTTCCCCAAGTGCCAAACACAAAACTATAGGATTTGATGGAGGTTCATCTGGGTTTAGAACTTATTTTGGTCCAATTGTTTTTTATTCTCCTGCTCCTCCCTTTAGGAATGGGAATGTTTACACTATGTCATTGTATTTTTGGAAGTGTTTAGCTTTTCTTTGATTTTTTTTTTATAGGGGCTCACAACTAAGAGTTTGCCTTCAGTCTCAGCGAAGGTGCTGGACTTGGACTTTTTAGCAGTGCTGAAACTCTTAAGACTCTGGTAATTACTAGAGAAGGACCAAATGCATTTTGAACCAGAAAGTGGACATGAGTCTTTTGGGGGCCAGGGAAAGAATGTTATGGTTTGGATCTGAAATGCCCCCTAACAGCCTCAAGTATTTGAATGTAGTGGGATACCTATGGAATCATATGCTGTTAGGAGGCAGATCACCGGGATATCACCTGGAAGGCTGCACAGCCGCTCTGCCCTTCCTCCCGTACTTGCCTTTCTGTTTGCCCGTGAATGGATTGTGTGAGACCTTCTAAAACTAAGTGTCGTGGTTTGGATCTGGAGTGTCCCGTAAAAGCCTCATGTACCTATGGATACTGTGTACTCTTGAGAGGTTGGGGCCTAGATGGAAGGGGCAGATGTGTGGAGCTTGACCTGGAGAGGTGTGTGCTGGTTCTGCTCTTCCTTTCTGACTTGGTATGTTCTGTCACGCCTTGAGGAGCTCTTTCTCCAGCTCTAGCCCTGCCATGTGGTTCCATCATCTCTACCACACATCCGTGAATGGACTGCGACCTATTGAAACTGTGAGCTAAAATAAATCTTTCTTCCTTTACATTGTCAGGTATCCTGTCCCAGCAATGGATAAGTAACTGAAACAATGCTGTTTCAAATGTCTCTTAGGCTGCTGAGAAAATAAGTGAAATTTAGAGAGCTTAGTGTAATGATTGAAGAATGTGGAGATTTGGACAAGACTGAAACTCTTCAGAACCATGAAAAAGAGTCTCTTTCCAAGGCCTCTTTGAACCCAACTGTGAAATGTTTCTCAGTATAGAAGAGAAAGATCAAAACTATCTCTGAAGGCTATACCTTCCAAATTCAGAATGGGACTCCTGAAACCTTTAACTTCTAGGTTGTATAGATGAGGCACTGAATGTTGTGTACTATGCCCAGTATAAATTTGTCTTACTATTTCTCTACTAATAACTCTTTTCTAGTGTGGTTTGTTATTGTAATGCTTTTTACAGTTAAACTAACTTGAACAACTCTAAATTTTACATACTGTATGAAGCTTGTCCTCAGAAGGACAAGCTTGTCCTAAGAAGGAGTTTCTTATTTTAATATGGAATTTCAAATCTTGTAGTTTCCTATAAATAGAGATTAAATTTTAAAATAATTGAGAAATAATGGATGAAACTCCCCTAAATTTGATGAATAACATTAACTTCCAGATCTAAGAATGTCAGTGAATCCCAGGTAAGAAAAATATAAAGAAAGCCACAGTTTAAACAAAATGAAGATAGGGGTAGAGGAATGGCACAGCAGTTAAAGTGCCTGCCTACCAAGCTCAAGGCCCTAGGTTCAATTCCCCGACACCACATAAACAGGGCATGGTGGCACACACTTGTAATCCCAGCACTTGGGAGGCCATGAGTCCAAGGATAGCCTTGGCTCTATAGTGAGTTCAGGACCAGCCTGAGTGAGACCCTATCTCAAAAAAAAAAAAAAAGATAAAATGTTAAAATCAACAAAAAAAGAAGAAGAAATTTACGCAGAGGAACAATGATGCTATCAGCAGCTAACAACTTATCAGAAATGATGGCAACCAGATGTCAGTGGAAGACATATTCAAAAAAGTGCTGATAAAAAAAACAAAATTTTACATGCAACACAACACACTTGTGCTTTATAAATAGAGACAGAATAAAACATTTTAAATGAAATTTAAATAAAACTGCAACTTAACAAAAATTTGTGAGATAGATGAAAGCAGTGCTTAGAAGAAATTTATAGCATGAAATGCACATATTATGAAAGAAAAAGATCGAAAAATCAGTAATTATCCTTCTACCTCAGGAAAGTAGAAAAAGAAGAAAAAATCAGGCCTCATACAAGCAGAATAAGACAAATAAAAATTAGAGTAGATATCTGTAACACTGAAAGTTACAAAATAGCAGAAAAAATCAGTAAAATTGAGAAATACGTAGGCAGGATTATCAAGAATAAAAGGAAAATATACAAATTACCAGTATGACAAAGGAAATACATGAAGCTAAGATAGCTAAAAGAAGAAATATGTAAATCTACAATTTACAGTTGGAGATTTTGATATACTTTAATAGCTGATTAAAAACAATTAAGACAAAGTAAAAAAGAATATAGAAAATCTGACACTATTAATAACATTAACACATACAAAACTCTGTAGACATCAAATGGAGAATACACATTCAAATGCACACAAAAATGGCCTACGAGATAGACCATATATGGCCTGTAAGAAACTTTTGATAAATTTTAACACAGAATTAAGTTTAAATCAGTAAGATACCCCCTGAAGCCCTAAGCTTTTCAGAATGAAACAGCACCTCATAACGTGCAGATCATAAATAGTTTACAAGGAAAATTAGAAAATCTTTTAAATAACTGATAATAACAACATTGTATGACAAAAATCTATGATCTACATTAGAGCAAGAATAAAAAAAGAATAAAATCAGAACACAAAGAAAAGAATAAAAGCAGAATACTGAGAAAAGAATAAAAATCAGAACAAGAGCTTCCACCTTCAGCAGAAAGATTGGGCACAGTGATGTATGCCTGTAATCCCAACTCCTCAGAAGGCTGAGGCAGGAGGATCATAAATTTGAGGTCAACCTCGGTGACTAGCAAGAACCTGTCTCAGAATAAGAATATGAAAAGACCCTGGAGATGTGCTCAGTGATAGAGCACCCTGGCTCAGTCCCAGTGCTGAAAAAAGATATAAAAATGAAAGCTAGAGAAATAGAAAGCAGGCAAATACGGGAGAAAACAATGAAATTAAAGCTGATTTTCTGAAAAGATCAATAAAATTTATAAATTCTTTTCTATACTTATCAGTAGAAAAATGAGAAGACATTATACTAGAAATAAAATGAGGGACATTTTTACAGTTTCTATAGATACTAAAAGGATGAAAGGGAGATAGCATGAAAATTTTATGCCAAAACATTCAACTTTAGTAAACTCTTGAAAGAAATTTCTAAAAAAAAAAAAAAAAAAGGTTTTAGAATTGTAAACCTGAACAATCCTGGGACCTGAAGCAGGCTTTGCAAACTTGTTTTTGTTGAAAGACCAAATAATATGTATCTTAAAATTCATAGGTCATATAATCTTTGAACTCTGCCATTCCAGCATGAAAGCAACCGTAGGTGATATGTAAAAGAGTTGACCTTTGTTTCAACACTATTTATAAAAACCCAGGGTGGAATCTTAGTTACTTTTTATTGCTGGGACCGAATATCTGACATTCACAAATTAGGGGAGGAAAGGTTGGGTTTAGCTCAGTTTCAGGAAGTCTCAATCCATTTGTGGTGGAGGCCTAGCCAAAGAAAAGCTCCTCACAGCATCACGACAGGTAGCAGAGTGGACAAGGAAAGGTGGAGCTAGCATTACCTTTCCAGGCCAAGCCCCAGAAACCCAGCCAGGCCCCACCTCTGAGCAACACATGCGATCCATAGGAATTCCACAACATTCACATACATGAGGCTTTTGAGGAACATTCCAGATCCAAATAATGGACTTGACTTGTGGGCTACATTTTGTGTTGACCTTTGGGTCAGAATAACTAAGAATGATTGGAGAAGTTGCACAGTGCTGAATACTTGGTGCTAATGGTAGCCGTTTTTTATTGCTTTCATCCCAGCTTGGGTTCCGCTTCTTGTCCACTGGATTTCTTCTGCTTATCCCCAGGTCAGTAAATCAGAAGGCTGTCTACTGCCCTTCCTACTGATGTTCATGGCAATGCCTATTACTACCTTTGGTGGGATGGAAAGCTGGTGCAGTCCTTCTCAAAATTATTTCATAGGATTTGTCAAGAGACATCAAGAGGTCTCTTATGGTGGATTACCAGAAGACCCCTAAAATCTTCCAAGTCTCCCAAACAAATAATGACTCCAGCAGTGGAAAGAAGTTCATTCTTGCACATGTAATGAATATGAAATGGGACAGCATTCTCTGCTTGCCCCGCCACCTCTAATACGTGGCTTTCTGAGTCATCACTCTGCTGACCAGCTGGAAAGGCCAGAAAAGGCTAGAAAAGAGGAGAAGCCTTCTAGAGCCAGGCCAGGATGTGGCACATATCCCTCTGTCAAATTCCATTAGTGAAAAGTCAGTACCGTATTGTCAGAGGGATGAGAAATGCCGTCTGTGTGCCCAGAGAGAAGGAGGTCAGCTGCAGCGCATGGCTGGCCATTTCAGCCATAGCTGAAGCAGATTCTAGAGCGTAGGACTATGTTTTAACAAAATGTGCACAAATTTAGTCTGTGCGAGAGCTACTAGCTGTCCCTCCAGTTCATTTTTTCCTTCTGCCTGGAAACAAAAACTCTCCACTTTGCCAGTGCATGGCCGTTTAGAAAACAGATCATCTTTCTCTTTCTCAGCACTTGTTAGGTTTAAGAACAGTGTATAACTAAGCTCTAATACAATCTGTGAGGCAACCTCAGGGACTTTCCATTGAAAGAGTCTGTTATGCACACTTTATTTTTGGGTTCTTCCTCCATACTTCTGTCTGAAATGCAGATACGAAAGCTGGAGTTCAAGATGTCATGTGGTGGTGAGCTATATGAGGCAGGGGTCTC
The DNA here is from genome assembly GCA_004027205.1 of Ctenodactylus gundi. Lineage (NCBI taxonomy): Eukaryota > Metazoa > Chordata > Mammalia > Rodentia > Ctenodactylidae > Ctenodactylus > Ctenodactylus gundi. The sequence continues at coordinate 9,449 of PVKB01003296.1, read as the reverse complement.
TAGGAGGCAAAAAGCAGAAGCCCTGGACTGGTCCTGGAATGAGAGAAAAATAAGCTTAGTTCGTGTCAAAGCCAGTTCTCTCGGAGCGTGATATTCAGTAAGTGAACCAAATCCTAACTTTTTTCTTTTGTACTGAGAGTTGGACCCAAGGCCTTCACACTGAGCTGTATTCCCAGCCCATTTTTTAGTTTTGATCTTGAGATAGGGTCTTACTAAGCCACTAAGATGTCCAAGCTGGGCTCATATTTTCAATCCTCTTGCTTCAGGCTCCAAGAGTGCTGGGATTACAGGCCTGTACTACCAGGTCAAGCTATAATCTGATTTATATAGAACAAAGATTTTTCTCCCAAGACTACATATTAATTATCATTATTATTTCTTTTCTCTCTTCTATCTTCTGTCTTCTCTGTCCTCTCTTCCTTCTCTTTGACAATTTGCTAAAATATATTTGTTCATGGTTAAATATCTTCACATAATGAAAAGAGGAATTGAAAACGGGAACTGTCTGCTACACATTATAAGCAATGTCTGTTTTTGCCCCACTTGAAAATTAAGATTTCAGCCACGCCTGGTGCAGCAGGCCTGTAACACAGCATTCTTGAAGGCTGAGGTTAAGAGCGTTGTGAACTCAAGCCCAACCCTGACACTCGGTCAGCATAGCAAGATCCCGTCTCAGAATATCAAAAAATTAAAATGGGCTGGAAGTATGGCTCAGTGTGAAGGCCCTGCTGGTTACCATCTTTAGTAACCCCCGCACACCCACATACACACACAAGCTGATTTCAGATCACTGTGGATGACCATTATTTTATTTTACAAAATGATCGCCCAAAGGGTCCTTAAGGAACACAGAACTTAAAAAAATAAAAAAGGCATTCATTGTGTGGAAGCTGAAATATTCTATTTTGGGAGTGAAGTTTGTTAAATGCAGTTGACCCAATGGCTCTAAACTTTAGCTTTTGCTTTGATGTGGCTTTAAATGATAGTGGAGTTGGAAATGGAAGTAGGAAAAATGCTTCCAGGATGAAATGAATAAAGACAGGACTGTGTCTGTGTTATATCTTGTTCCTGCGTGAGGTGATGTTTGTAGATGACTTATTTTATTTGGCCAATTGCAAATGGGATCAACCAGTGGAACAGAACTGAGGATGCAGAGACAAACTCAAGTACCCTCAGCTACCTGATGTTTGATAAAGGGCTGAAAAGAATACACTGGAAAAACAACAGCCTCTTTAACAAATGGTCCTGGGAAAATTGGACATCCACATGCAGAAGAATGAATCTAGACACACACTTGTCACCATGCACCAAAATCAAACCAAAGTGGATCAAAGACCTAGGTATTAAACACTGAACCTTCTGGAGGAAAAATTAGGCAAAAATCTAAAAGACACAGGTGTAACCAAGGACTTTCTTAATAAGACACCCAAAACAAAAGAAATAGCCTCCAGAATTAACAAATGCGATTATTTCAGATTAAAATTTTTCTGCACAGCAAAGAAAATTATCAACAGAGTAAAGAGAGAACTTACAGAATTGGAAAAATATTCACCACCTATCATCAGATAGGAGGCTAATAACTAGAACACACAAGGAACTGAAGAAAAACAGATTTCTCAAAATCAAAGACCCAACTGAAAAATGGGCAATGGATATAAACAGGCAGTTCTCAAATGAGTAAGTTCAAATGGCCAGTAAATATGTGAAAAACTATTCAACATCCTTAGCCACTAGACAAGTACAAATCAAAACATCACAAAGATATCATTAATTCCAGAGAGAATGGCGCATATCAAGAACTCAAACAGTAGTCAATGCTGGTGAAGCCGTAGGGAAAAAAGAATCTTCTTACGCTGCTGGTGGGAATCTAAACTGGTATAACCACTATGGACAGCAGTATAGCAGTTCCGCAAAAAGTTGAAAATAAGTATCTCCTTTGATCTAGCAATACCTCTTCCAGAAATTTTCCCAGAAGAGTTAAGAGTGTTGTATAATAGAGATACGTGTATACCCGTGTTCATAGCAGCACAACTAACAATAGCTAAAATGTGGAAGACACTAAAATACCCATCAACAGACAAATGGATACATAAATTGTGGCATATGTGTGCAACTACTCGTCTATAAAGACAGATAGATTTGAGGCTTTTGTGGGTTAAAGGATGCGACTTGAGAGCATCATGCTCTGCTCAGTGAAGTGAGTCAGATGTAGAAGGTTAAATATTGAATGAATTCTCTGATATGCGAAACCTAGATTACAGTTATTTCATAAAACTAAATGGAGGGGATAATGGGATCTAGTGGGGAGGGGAAGAGTGTTGGGAGGGTCAAAAAGGGACAGGGGAAGGATTTGTAATTTTGACATGATATATATGTGCACAAAATACTCAAGTTCAATGTAAACATTGTGTGTCACATGTATACATACCAATAAAACAGGAAATGAGATCAACGGAGGAAACAGTAGTAGGATCATTTTGCGAGGACTTTGGAGATGAGCACTTTGGAGATAGACACTTTGGAACCATAGAAATAGAAATGAACATGAAGAGATGCTGGAGAATAAGGAAAAATAGAACATATCAGACAGGATGGATCTCATGGATAGGAGTTTGAGGAAAGGAGCTTAGGCAGATGAAATAACGTACCAGTTTCCAGAGAAAGGAAGAAGATCTAGACCCTTGTATCCTCCTGCTGGTGTGTCCGAACTGATGTCGTGGCTCAGACTGCAACCACCAAGTCCTGATGATCCTTCTGCCAACACATCTCCTTGTCACCCACACCTTCCCATCCCAGGACACCTGGACACATTTTCATATCTCTATTTAGACCACTATCATCTCTTCTAGAAGTTTAAGCAAGAGCTTCCAATTTGGTATCCCCCCACTTCTAGTTTCTCTTGCTCAGATCCATTTCATCCAAAATCATGATCTTAAGAGAAAAGAAAAAAGAAAAGCAGATCAAGAATGGGAGAAAATTCTGGGGAGAAGATGTCTTTAATGGAAAAGAAAGACTAAATTCATAAGGAAACATTGCCAGAACTTTTTTTTTAAATTCTTAAATTGATGGCTGTACTTTTATCCCTAATTAACCTTATATTGGCTTACAATTAATGCTCTCCTCTTCAGTGCACCAAATCAATATTTTAAAAATGGTTTCAAGGCTTAAGTTTCAGACTCCGTGTGTCTGTGCCAGCCCTTAAAGATCGCTGTCTTCTCTTGTATCTTAATCTTTTCACTGCAGTTGAAATGCATTACTCAGATCACCCCTTGTAATTCTTTAAAATACAGGGCATACCGCCCACACATCATTCTCAACACATTTCATAGAATTGATTGTAGTTCTCACTGACCAGACTTTAATAAAACTGTCTGCTTATTACACCCACTGTCCAAAGGAAGTCTATTTCTGTGGAAGTAAGCACCTCTTTCCTGTTTCTGAGAATCCATCAACCACATAAAGCCAGCTAGCCTACCCTGGGCTGTAACACCCTGTCTTACCCACACTGGTGCCCTTGTTTCTTTCAGTCCATCTAGCCAACCCTTTCTCCTGATTTCCTGAGGTACTCATTGCCTGCCTCATCTCCTGTTTATAACTTTTCAGGCTTGACGCATCAGGGTTTCATTGACTTGGTGTATCGCCTCAGTTGTACGTCCTAATCACCCTCTTCGCATATGTCTGCCCTAACTCACTCAGGGAAACCAACTGCCTGATCCAGTCCAGTGGCTGTTATCAGACTTTCTGAAGTCTGCATTCTCACCAGGTTCTCTTTGGTTCTTACATCCATGATCCAGGGTTAGTTTATGCCTATGATCTTGTACTGCTCTAAAAAAATTAATACCACTATTTATAAAAAATCATGAGACTATAACTATTTCTTTGTCAACTGATTGCTAAGGCCCCGAGGAAAGGTTTAATTTATTGAATAAGTATTTATTGGAAGGCTGGGGTTATTGCTCAGTCATAGAATACTTGCGTAGCATCTGTGAGGACCTGGGTTCAATCCCCAGCATCAAAGAGTATATCTACATATACTGAATACCTGTGTGCCTTATATCTTGGTCTGATGGCTCTGCCAGCCTTCTTTGGATCTTCCTACTTTCCTATAAGCATTTTCCCCAGTTATGAATATCCACATTTCCAATTCATAAACATGGTATTTTTCTCCACTTATTTAGAGCTTCCTTGATTCTCTTTGTAACATTTCATAATTTTCAGTGTGATGTCTTGCCTATATTTTGACAAGTTTATTTCTTAAATATATTATTTTATACTGTTGAGACTATAAATGACATTTTGAATTTTTATTTATTATTATTCAGTGATATGTACAAATGCAATTGATTTCTATTATTTGCTTTGCATTCTATGATCTTGCTAAACTCACTTGTTAGCTATGAGCTAAGTAGCTTCCAAAGAACCCTCAACATACATTTCCCGTTATCTGCAAATATGGTTTTACTTCTTTTCCTTATAATTTTGATACATTTTATTTCCTTTACTGTGTTGCAATGACCAGCACCTCCTAATGTTGAAGAGAAATGGGAAGAGGGTGTATCTTCCTAGCGTACGTCAGTGGAAAAAATGAACAGTCAACACTGAGTATGAATTTAGCAGGGCTTTGTTTTGTTTTTAATTCTGTTTCTGGTTTTTATAGGTATTCTAATGTGGCTTAGGAGATTTCCTTTCATCCCAGGAAAGATGAAAGGCTTTTGTTTCTTAAGTAAATGCATGTGTCAAGGCTTCCTTCACGATCCAGTATTTGTTCTATTGGGATAAAATTTCCATATGAACTAGAGAAACTTGTGTATTTTTCCATTTTTTATGTACTAGTCAATAAATAACATTTAAGCAATAGTAATATTGTTCAGACCTTTGATAACAGAGAAGTATTTTAAATCTTCACTGACTATGAAATTTGTCTATTTTTTCTTTTGACTTTCGTCAAATTTCATTTTGTATATTTTGAACCTTTGTACCGGGTACACCCATGTAAGATTTTCCTTTTGTCTGATGCCTATTCTGAACTGCCCCTTTATAACTGGCAATCTTTTTATAGAATGGAATTTTCATTCTGTTTTATATCAATATAACCAGTCGAGCCTTTTCATGCTTAAAGGTTTCCTGGGTCTTTATATTTAAAATTCATCTCTTATAAATATCATATCCATTAGCCATGAATTTTTTTCATTCTGACAACTTCTACTTTATAGTTGAGCTGTTTGGTCTATAATCACTTACTAGAATTACTGGTATAGTTAAGTTTGGGTTATTATCTCTTATGTTTCCTATTGATCCCTTCTGTTTTCTGTTTTTCTACTTTTCATGTCTCTTTCTTTTGATTATTAGAGTGTTTTTTGTTCATTTTAATTTTTCTACAGACTATTGGCTATGCCTTTAATGCATTAAATATATTAATGATTTCTGCATTAAATAGTTTAATGATTAGCTATTTTAATGATATCTAAAAATCTTAGTATATATCCTTAATCTTCACAGAGCATGCTGTAATTATTGTACTACTTCATGTAGCAAGTACAGAAATGTTGACGTCATCTCAGTCTATCTGTTCCCTCCTTATCTTAGTTACTTTTTTGTTGCTGTGACAGGATACCTGACTTACACAAATTAGAGAGGGTAAGTTTATTTTAGCTCACAATTTTAAAAGGTCCCAATCTATTCAGAGGCACCTGGCAACAGTGGAAGCACACGGCAGAAGCAGAGGTGGAGGCAGCTCCTCACATCATTGTAAACAAGAAACTAAGACTCCTAAGGAAGGGTGGAAGTAGTATGTATCCTTCTAGGTTCTGTCCCCGTGATCTACCCCTTCTAATTCCAGCCTGAATGTTCTGCCCCTTCCAGGTTTAAGCCCCTAATGTACCACATGCCTGTAATCTATATTCTGCCCCATACTTGACTTCCACCACACATCTATAATCCACCACATACCCGTAATCCACCCTTCCAGACCAGGCCCCATCTCCTAACAGCACAGGGTCCCATGGGTAATCCATGACATCCAAATATACGGGGCTTTGGGGGGACATTCCAGATCCAAATCACAATGCCACCTGTCCTTTATCCAAATCATGGTTAGATTCTATGATACTTCTGCTTTCTTTTACTTAAAGCAGTCATATATGTAATAAAGAAGAGAAAGCCAGTAAAAACCACTTTTTTGTGTTCTTTCATTTAGCTACTAGTTTGGGTGACCTTAATTCCTTCCTTAGGATTCTGAGTTTTTATCAGATATCTAACCTATATAATTTGTTTCTTCCAACCTAAATAATAATCTGCTGCGAGTATTCAGCAGGCTGGCTTTGCAACAAATTCTCATTGTCCTTTTATTTGAAAAATTTATTACTTAACCTGCAATATTGGAGGTTATTTTCACTAGATGTAGAATTCTGGGTTTATGTCTGGGTCTATGGGACGTTTTGGCATTCTTTCCAGATCCTTAAGAGAGATTGTTCCCTTTTTATCTGCTCTTCATAATTTCTCATGAATCTGAGCTCTGAAACACTTTCAACTGCTTAGTATCTTCTATGAACACTAATCTTTATAACTGTCCTTTCACAGAAAAAGTAATTGGATTAACCCGCTATTTTTTTTTTACCAAAGTGTTGGTAGAAATCAGAGAATTTTTAGGGTTTTTTTTTTTTCACTTTTCTCCTGTATGTAAAGGGTTATTTAGAAGAAAGAAAAAGAAAGAAAAGGTTTCTATTAAACTCAGAAGTCTCCAGCTTGACCTTGAATTACTAATCTATCCCCCCTAGAGTAGGAGAAAGGGGGGAAGAAAGCAAGAGCATCCTTTTCTGGCCTCAGGATGTGTGTTCTCTGAATGACTCTTTGGAACTGAGATGAGAGGGAAGCCTTGTCTTTGATGGTGAGCTTTTAATCCCAGGTGTACAGGAAGGCTGGTCTTGTGTAAGGCTGACCTGGGGCTGGAATTAAGCCTTTAATTATCAAGAATAAAACTTCAAGGACTAAGCACTCTTTCTGGAAGCACTCTGCATCTGCCCAGATGAAAAGGGATGAAGGTAGCACATCTACAGGTCTAAGTAGTGTGTATAAACAAAAGGAGATTGATATCTGAGAAAACAAAATTTAAAAATAAATAAAAATGAAGGAAACAAAGCCAATCCTCTCTTTTAAACGCCCCCCCGCCTCGTCTCTCAAAAACAGACACAGTGTTTAGGGTTCAGCTGCATTTGTTTTTGTCTTCTCTAATAGGCTCTGGAGGAGAATGTGCTTTAGGCTAATAGGTGTCTGCAGAGCCTGGCTGTCCAGCTCCTCCTGGTGCCCTGCAGTTTGAGCACGGAATGGTGCAGAGCATGGGCTTGGGAGACATCTGGTCCTTGCTCTTTGACTTTGGCCAGGTGCCTGCCATAGATCTTTTTGATCACTAATAGATATTTACCTTCTTTCTTTTCAGTTTTTGTGGTACATCCAATACTTGGGAGCATCTGGCTTTGTCCGCCCTCTAGCACTGAGTAAATATGCATCTCCAGCCTACTGTTGAAACTGATGGCGATGCACTGAGTTCTAGCCAACTGAGTGTGGGCACAAGTGGTAGATCCCAATTACAAGCCTGGCCAAGTCTTGCCTAGTGATTCTCCATTCTGCCTCTCCTCATGGTCTCCACCTCCCATAGATGGTACCCAGACAGCCACCTAACCAAAAACATCCACAGCGTATTTCTTCCTTAGCAAGAAATAAACCTGTATGACCTTAAAACTTGCTGTTTTAGGGTTGCTTATTATAGCAGTTAGCTTTGCCGCTTAATGCCTTTTTAAGTATTAGGTGGGAAAGACGACACCACTTTGCTGGATTATGGTAAGGATTAAATGACGTGAAAGAGGTAAATTACCTAAGGGCTTGGCATTCATCTGAAGGAAATTGGATAAATGAAGCAAAATATCATTTGATATTGAGCTTCATGCCCAATTCATATTCCCAAGCACACCTGTTTCTGCAGACTGCAAGTTGGCAAATCCCTTCCTTATCTTTGAGAAAGAAAAATGTTCTTTCAGAGCTATTTTGTATACATACCAATGTATTTTTATATATACATGTGTGCAGGTATAGTCTTTAAATTGATTTTTTTACTTATATAAGCGAAGCATGAACATTATTTTCTTATGCAGATTAAAGCATTCGGCTTAGGTGTCCTTTGACTCCTTGTGTCTCTTTCCCAGTACAATAGTTGGTGATCTAATGTCCATTTAGAACAAATGCTTCCAAAATGTTTTTGCACTTAATGCAAATATATGTAGCTACAGAAAATATGTAGCATTATTTAACTTGTACTAAAAGATGTATAAGAAGAATCCTTCTGCAGTGCGCTTGGGGTCACCTCCTTCCAAGGGCCCCACCTCTGGTTAGCAGAGCCGTCCTTCCTACTCAGGGATACTTTGTTTCCTTCTGATCCCTGGTTCCCGTCTCCTGTTGTTCTACCCCTAAAATTCCTCTTTCTTTGCCCAGCAAGTCATCAGAGCTGAGACGAGGAAAATGGGGCTGAGCACACTGATTCTATCATGAAATAAAACTTGACTCAGGCACCGACAAGACACTTGTTCTCTCATTAGCTGGAGGGTTCAAAACCCATGAGCCTTGTCACACAGGGCTGCCTTTTACTGGGAACCGAAAGGACAGGCACACAATCCCCCAGTGTCATGGGAGCCATGGACACATAATCTAAAGAGAAAAGAGGCTCGCCTGCAAGGCGAGATCCTGTGCAGTCTGTGATTTGGTAAGTGTCCATTCTGCGTTGTTATCAGAGCTTACACTGAAGAGGCTTCGAGTAGGAAGATGCTAGCCCCGAGAAACAATCAAAGCTCTGCCTAGATTTGCACGGCCAGAAAGACAGCTTAACTCATTTCCCACAGACTTCTTGAGGATTTCAAGGAATCGGGGGAGCTCACTACATTAAAAAGCTCCTTACTACATTGTGAGGCAGCTTAACCAGTTGTTTGGAGTTTTTTTAATTAAGATTTTGGATCCCATTTTTGTTGAGTCAATCAACGGTTCTTTTGCTCAATTTGGATGAAAACACAAAATTGGCATTTTACTGGATGGGGACTGAGGAGATCCCCCAAATCCCCCAAAGAGGAAATGAAGACCCCTACATGCACTACCCCCACTCCCCTGGAGTAGATTGGTCAACATAAAAAAAAAAAGAATTTCAGAATGTGTCATGGAGAGCCATGGGTGGGCAGATTTATTAGAGTTTTAGGTCCTTAAAAAAGTCACAGCTCTGATGATCAGCCTGGCCCCTAACAAAAGAATAGGACCAGCTTTTATGGCTTCACTGGGGTGGGCTTGCGACCCAGTGGTCCTGAATGTGGCCTTATGTTTCAGAGGATTTATGCTCAATATAGGACAGGGATCAGTGGCCTTTTGCATCTTGGAGACATCGTGCTGCCTTCCGTACGTTGTTAGAGAGAGGC